>ML310209.1:0-42271 GCA_005239505.1 Nicotiana paniculata
TAGGAACAGCTAATTGAGGGCCCTTTCAATCAACTATAACAAGAACGTAGTTGAACAAATAGACATAAATCAACCAAAATATATTAATATCATAGAAAATTCATCCCCAACGGCCCAACGGGTTCTACCAAAACCTTAGATTAAAGAAGTTAGCTAGACATGTTCATAAGAATCAAACTCAAAATAAATTGCATAATTGAATTACAAAGTAATGAATAAAAGATGTAGAAATCAATGTTTTGTCACTTCAATGGTTTCTTCTTTTCAAATCCTTCGTCTGCCTTCCAATCCTTCTTAAGTTGTGTTTTAGGATTCTATTTATATGTTTAGCAAACCCTAAACGTGTAGGAGACTTCTATTCCAACCGGGAAACACTTAAACTCGTCAAAACTCGGAATTCATCGAAACAGAGGCCTGGCGTTATGAGGCTAACGCCTGGATAACGCCAGGCTAGGGCTGGCGTTTGGACCCTAACGCCAGGCATGGCCAAGCATTTGGGCTCTGGCGCCCAACTATCGCCCAGTGCACTCCTCCTCGCCTCTTAAGCGTATTTTCGATGTATTTGCATCCATTTAGCTCGGTTTCCATCTCCATTTCACCTACACATGAAATAGACTCTATTATGCACATAAAAAGTGTATTTTTATCATTAACGCACATAAAATGTAGGTCATATAACATGTTAAACCATGAATTTTAGCCTCGCATCAGGTACCTTTTGGGTAATTTTCCTAATTTCACGTCTTAGCTTCAAATTTATTAGCTAAACTAGTTGCTTGTAGTATTATTTACACGATGCTATTGATTTGATTAGATTTTGGCCATTGGGAGTCAGATACTCGTGGCAAGAACGTGATTTCAAGTTTTATTTGAGCGGTTGAGGTAAGTATCTTGCCTAACCTTGTGTGGGGGAATTACCCCTTAGGATTTGAGTCTTCTATGTTGATTGTAGTCCGTGTACATGAGGTGACGAGTGCGTGCTCGGGATTATTTGTGGAAAGTTGACCCTTTTGGAAACTTAGGCCCTTATATTCTCTGAGTATGAATTGTCTTTGGCATGATGGAATTTCCTAATTCTAGTTTTATCGTTATTTGCTTTAAAATGTAGAATTTCTTACTTTTGGATTTACTCATATTGCCTATTTGACTTCTATTTGACTTATATGAAGATTTTATTTCCTTTTACTGTCATGCTATATCTTCTTAACTATTTATCTCTAATTGTAATTATCTTCTTCTCATTCTATAATGAGTTGGTCTTGACTGAGGTTATAACTATTTTCACGTTGCTTGTCCTCAAATGAAATTGTTGAATACCCTTGAAACTACCAACCTTAAAGGAAGTTTGGATAGACTATACCTTAGTTGACTTGCCCGTAAATAGAGTTATTGGATTCGTGTTGATTTCTTGTTGTTAACCCGTGTAATTAGGTGTGGCTGTTACATGCTATTTTCCTTCCTTGTTGAGTGATTCTTAATATGCCTGGCTTTCCTTATTATGTTTATTTCGCGTGAACTAGTTTTGCCTATCTTGTGATTGAACGTTCTTGAGTTGATGTATTTATTGTATCTTGAACTGTTGCCATTGTTGTTGTTGTACTTGTTGTGGTGATGCACGAGGTTTTTGCCGTGCGGTTGTTGATATGGGGATTTAAACGAGGTTTCTGTCGTGCCGTGTTTACTATTGATATTTCACATGCAGCGTGATAAGGCGGGATATGAGATTGAGGGTTGCGCATGTGGCGAGATAAGGTAGGAACATGTTTATGCACGTGTGGCGAAACAAGACGGACATATACTTTACTATTGCACACGTGGCGAGACAAGGTGGGCTATGTCATGGATTGTTTGTGATACTTGTGTTGGCCTGGGGGCATTCCTTTTTGTTGATATTGTGTACTGGAACACTTACAGTGTGAGTTTATTTGTGTGGAAATTTGTCAGATGACAATGTACGTGTTATACTTATGGGTTGTTGAATCATGTTAGGACACCTGCACAAGCATACACGTAGTTAAGTACTAGTAATGGATTTAGGGCTCCTTGTTGTTGTCAAGTATAGATACTCTTGTTGTATTTACCGTATGGGTGGAGATGACCCAATTGGCACATAAGTCGTCTGTGCAGCTAGTACTCGAATGAGGGTGCAAGACGCCAAGTGTTAGGGTTCGAATGTTGGGACCCGTAACGGTAGTTTGTCCGAGGTTCGGAACCTTGTGGAAATGACTACGAATTTGATATTGAAGGGGGTTGAAGTTGTTGAGACATTACCTGTCCGTGTTGTATAGTTACATTCCAGATTTGTTGTGTTCTATTCAATCTTTGTGTTGTTTTCATGGTTTCCGCTGATACTTATTGTTTTCCTTATCTATCGAATTTACTATGTTGTTAGCTATATTATGTAGTATTTATGTGTACATCGTCTTTACCTTTATTCCTATACTGATACTTGACCAGTTTATTAGACTAGTGGGTGTCTTGACTAGTCCTCGTCACTACTTCACCGAGGTTAGTCTTGATACTTACTGGGACCGCTGTGGTGTGCTCATACTACTCTTCTGCACATTTTTGTGTAGATCCAGGTATCGATCGTAGTAGCTGTGCTGACTCTTGCCGAGGAGACTCAAGGTAAACCTGTCGTTACGCTCGCCGGCTTCGGAGTCACCTTCCTATTTTGCATTTACACTATTTTTGCTTACTTTCAAACAGTTCTAATTAGAAGTTGTATTAAACTCTATAAAGCTTATGACTTGTACTACCGGGTTTTGGGAAGATGCAATGTATAAAGAATTATTTATTTAGAAAAATATTATATTTTATTATTATTGTTGTTATTCCGTGAATATTAGTCCTACCTAGTCCTTAAGACTAGGTTTCATCACGATACCCAACGGAGGAAAATTTGGATCGTGACAGAAGGAATACAAGATGAATTAGTTTTAGAGAAAGATATTAAACACACTTAAAGATAGCCTTAAGTGCACATAATTAAACAAGTTTTATCGATTAGTATACATGTCTAAAATACATAGAGCAATGAGTCTAATAACAGTAGCATATTGAACAATTGCAAGGTTAGAGAAGTTTCAATGATTTACTAGTTCAGATGAAACGGAAAGAAGCTAAGTAATGTAGCAATGATCATCAACAACAGCAAACAACAAGAAGATTTCTGGCCTTGGCTTCCAGTCGGCCAGGAATCAAAGCAGAATAGAACAATAGTATACAGTATAGAGTTTTAGTAGTGAGAGTAGTCTCGAGTTCTAAGTCTTGTCCTAAGGGGAAAGAGTGGAGGGGTTTAAATAGCATTAGACTAGAGTCCACAAATAAGGTAATAATCAATCAGGGAAAACTAACAATTAATTAAGGAAGTAAAACTCAGAACATTATTTGAGGTAAGCCAGAAATAACAGTTCACGGTAATCATGGAATCAAACAGATTTGGGGAATCAAAGACCCCTAGGTTTAGGGTAACAATTAACGGTAAGAGTCATAAATAGATAGACAAAATAAATAAAGGAAAAATGACATAAAGACTCGAAACTCTAACTTTTAGGGTAAAAAAATTAGTCAGAATAATCAAAGGAAAATAAAAATGCACCTAGACAGATATACAAAAATATTTAAAATAATGTTAACATAAATAAGAACCATAACAGATCTGAGCCCTAATTTTAAGGCAAGTAAAATTAGTCAGAAAACATCACGAAAATCACAATAAAATGCACATAGATAAACATTAAAGAAGATATTTAACAAAAAATAGAACCATAACAGATTTTAAAAAGATCTGCGCCCTAATTTTAGTGCAAGTAAAATTAGTCATAAAATTACGACGAAAATCACAAAAAGCACATAGATAGATACACGGAAACATTAAAGAAGATTTTTAAATAAAATAAGAAATTTTTTTAACAGATCTTGAAAAGATCTAAACCCTAGCTTTAGGGTAAATAAAGAATCGAGAAAATATCAGAGATTCATACCCCAAAGAGATGAAGAATGAACATAGATGAAAAAGGGTGAAGGTTCGGACCGGATTTGGTCCGAAATGAGGGAAATCGGCTTGCCATGTTAGGCAAGCCACTATGTTATACCATAAACGAGTAGCCAATAGCGAGAGAGGACCAATAAGGTAAGAAAATCATCAATTGATTCCATATTTGGTTGGAATCGAATGGAGATTAGGGGGTGACGACACCTAGGGTTTCAGAAGAGGAAGAGAGGAGAGAATTTGAGGGCGGCGGTTTTGAGAGAATGGGTTATGGTTTGGGGGGTGATGGTGTAATTAAAATGGGAGGATGAATAAGGGTCGTTGATCTTGAGAGATCAATGGCCAAGATTAAAAATTGGAATGAGGCGGGTCATGGAGATGGGGCACCGATCGAGTTTAGAGGGTTGGGTTATTTTTGTTTGGGCGGGGTTATTTGGGCTAGGATTTTAAGTAGTTGTGCTGGGGTTGGTCCGAAATTGGCTTAGAATTGGGCTAGTTTTTGAATACTCAATATTCATCAAAAAATAATTTATAAAAATAATGAATAAATAACAAAAATATTATTTGTGCACTAGAATAATAATTTAATTATAAAAATATAAAAAGTTATTTTGGAAAAATTATGTAATTATACATGAATATAGGCTATTATTGCAAAAATGTGCAATTAGCCTAAAAATGTAAATATATTTATGACAAATATGTTAAAAATATTTAAAACATAATATGGGTATAAATGGTGAAATTAGATGATAAAATCATTGAAAAATAATTTGTGATGCAATTATTGAGTATTAATATAATAAAATGTAAGAATAAATTGATTTAAAACTTTTTAAAATTATAGAAAATTATGAAAAAATGCTTGTATGTGTCTATAAATCAAGTGATGATGCATGTGCACTATTTTTAAAGTATATATGTATATTTAAAAATATGAGAGAAAAATTGGGTATCAACACCCAAGGTCTAAAGAGAGTTGTTGGTAAACTTGAGGACGTCCTCGGGAATCTGGACCCTATTTACAGATGGTGCATCGAACACAGAGGGGTTCAGACTCGGCATCGTACTAAAACCACCTACAGGCAACGTGGTTAGACAATCTATTAGAACTGTGAAATTGACTAACAACGATGCCGAATATGAGGCCATGATTGCAGGTCTCGAACTAGCCAAAGGCTTGGTGGTGGAGGTGATCAAAGCCAAGTGTGACTCCCTCCTTGTGGTGAATCAGGTTAACGGAATGTCCGAAGTTAGAGAAGAACGAATGCAAAGGTACCTAGATAAGTTACAAGTAACTTTACATCGATCTAAGGAATGGACTTTGCATCACGTGCATCGAGATCAAAATAGTGAGGCCGATTCCCTCGCAAACTTAGGGTCGTCGGTCGAGGACGACGAGCTCAACTCAGGGGTCGTTGTACAACTCATGAGGTTGGTAGTCGAAGAAAGCCACGCCGAGATAAACTCCACAAGCTTAACCTGGTATTGGAGAAATAAATACATAGAGTATTTGAAGACCGGGAAACTTTCCTCAGATCCAAAGGAATCGAGGGCCCTGTGCACAAAGGCAGCTCGATTCACCTTGTCCGAAGACGGAACCTTGTTCAGAAGAATGTTCGATGGCCCACTAGTGATATGTCTAGGACCGGGAGATACCGAGTATGTTCTAAGGGAAATTCACGAGGGCACTTGCAAAAACCATTCCTGCGCGGAATCATTAGTTCAGAAGGTAATCAGAGCTGGCTATTACTGGATCGACATGGAAAAAGATGCGAAAGAGTTGTTGATATCTAATTTTTCCCTCATATTTTTTCAAACAGTATATATATTTTCAAAGTATCATTTTTGTGCCATTATTTAGTTTACAAGCATTTTCCATAATTTTTCATAATTTTTAGAGCTTTAAAATTAATTTTCTTGCATTTAAATTACTTGAATGTTCATTAATTATTCCCTTAAATTATTTGTGATGACTTAATCATCCAAATTTTGTTATATTTACACCCATATATATGTTTTAAACATTTTACATAATTTCTCATAATTATGTTTGTATTCTTAGCTATTTATATAATTTTGTAATAATAGCCTATATTCATGCATAATTACATTATTTGTGCCAAAATAGCATTTTTATATTTTTATAATGTTAAGTTATTATTTTTAATCATTTTAGTGCATAAATAATATTTTTATTATTTATTAGTTACTTTTATAAACTATTTTTTGATAAATTTTGTGTATTTCAATTATGGCCCAGTTTTAAGTAATTTTCGGATCAAAATTGGCCCAATCCTTTAGCTCAATATCCCCATCCCTAACCAAACAAACCTTTACTAAAACCCGGTAACGACCCACTTCTAACTACCCGCACGTTCAATTTTTAATCCCAGTCGTTGATCTCTCAAGATCAACGGTCCTCGTTCATTCCCCCTTTTTTTTTAATTAACCTAACCCAGAAACCATACCCATTCCCCTTAATCAGCCGCCTCTAAACACTCTCAACTCTCCTCTTTTCTCTTCTGAAAAACCCTAGCCGCCTCCCCCTTAATTCTCTCTCCCAACCCCACTAATAATGGGATTCGACCTTTGTTTGTTTACTATATATGGATCCTTTGGGTACTGGTTACGCGATTTTGGTATTACTTAGGTATTTACCTAATTTTGGAAAATACCACCTCTATATCGGACGAGAATCGACTCAATCTTGAAGATTCGCATGATATCCCGCCCATATACGCGAGATGAACTAGATTCTTCATACCAGTTGGCCGATTTCGAGTTTAAAAACTCTAACTAGGGTTTGGATTTGATACTTTTCCTTTTTCTGTTATTTTACTGACTTGCATGAGAGATGTTTCCCTTTTCTTTGTCCATGTTTCCTTGATTTCTTTCATTAGCTATATTTAATTAGTTATTTTCCTTGTTTGTGCATCCAATTTTTACGACAATATAAACTCCTCCCTCATTCCCTTTTGGACAAATTTTTTAATCATTAAGTTTTCAATAAAAGCTAAAGGTTTTCATTATGCTATTCTCTTGTTCTACTTTGGCCCTTGGGCAACTGAAAGGCAAGGCCACCGGAATTCTATTTTCGACCTTCCTTGGTGTGAGCACTGCTCTGGGTTCCTTTGAAGCCCTTGGGAACCTGTCTTTTAAGTTTGTTTTACCCTTTTTACTGATATGTTCATTGTGTGATCACCTCTGCAATGCCTGTTTCTAAAATTCATATGCACTTCTTCAAACCCTACCATTTGATCATCATTTTTCACTCTCATTGGTTATTTATCCTACTCTGAACCTATAACTCTTGGTCGGCTTAAAGACAAGGTGACTAAATCTTTATCTATTAACCCCACTAGTGTGAGCACTGCTCGGGGACCATTTTGAGACCCCTGTGAACTCTGACACGCTAGGGCTTGAGGTTCTTTGGTCGTTTTCTTTACTACTCAGTTTTGTCCATTGAATGTGCAAATTGATTTGTGTAAGTGATTGGTTTCTGGATCCTATTATCAAACTATGGTTGTTTGGTTTGGTTTGAGTTCTCTTATGGTTTTTGGGCTATTTTGAGATTCGGGTGTGCTAATGGGTGGAGAAAGAGTTTAGTTGAAGGCCTGGAAGTAATGGGTATCTCTTTGGGCCTGTCTAGGGCCTACTGTTATTACTTATACCACTTTGTAATTCATTTGTTATTGGGTCTATAATAATTCTGTAGTAACAATTGGGTTGATAGTGAAATTGGGAAATGGGTATCCCCTAATACTTGCATGGAAAGGGTTGAAAGCATGTTTATAGGATTTGTGTGAACTATTTGTTGTCCGAACTATTATATGTGTCATTTAAATCTCTTTGTGCACTATTAGAGATCATGTTATTAGGGCAATCACACACTCAAATAACTGGTGTACTGTCAAAGCATGAGTGCCGATTTATTCCCATGTCTACTTCTATGTGTTGCTAGATAGCATGCCTATAGGAAATAATCACTAACAACTGTTCTTTAATCCGCACCGTGTTCATTAAATACCATGCCTATAGGATTTTAAATAACTAGTTCGCTTCGTTCATCTAGACAGCATGACTATAGGAGCTAAATGTATAAAATCAGTTCCAATCGTCAATATTTAGAAATCATGCCTATAGGACATCACTACTCGCTTTTCAAACGTTGTTTCATTGCTCATCCACGAGATTATTAGGAAGCATAGGTAATTACGAGCATTTCCAATAAGTTTAACTGTCCCTTAGTGTGAAAACATTTAGAGATCATGCCTATAGATTTATCAACTTATAATCTATAATAAGCGACTTAGCAGCATCTGGCACTTACAAACTGGAAATTTAGAAATTATAGGTCTAAAATGGCATGCACATCTGAATCAGATCATCTAGAAACCATGTCTATAGGCCTTAACGGCTTCAATTGCCCTAAATTCTAAAACTGCCTAATACCCTAACGTAGGAATCTGTTTGTGTACCTTTGTTTGCCTAATTAAGGAGGCTAATTTGAGCCTTTAACTGTATTTAATTGCAGTCCTATATGTTTTGAACTGTCACCTAGTTTTTAACATCTTTGAGCATCCTAAGTCAACTCTAGAACCACCTAAAATAGAGGTGCAAATGCCTCCTGGACCATAGGTATGGTACGAGTAGTGCACGCATAAGGCACGATTTAGAATCAACTAGTGCGCTTTAGGTAATAACTTAAAGATAGTAATCGGGTAGTAGGAGATAATAGACTGTGCCCGCTGAATAATACGAGTAACACCCCATCTCAAGGGAGTTACAAAGTATTATTATGTTTCACGGGGTGATCTTTTAGGCTAAAAAACTTAGGACTCCCCATCTTATTCTTGTTTATCTTTGAATCAAGTGTTTGTATTTATTCAAAGTCTTTTAATAAAATTTTCCAAACTTCTTATTTTTCTCTGTCTTTGTTTATCTAACTAATTCATATAATTCAAGTTCGGTCGGGTCCCACAGTTGTGGACCTCGAAGAATTCCTAACACCTTCTCTTCGAGGTAATTTTGAGCCCTTACCCGATCTTGGGTGATGCAAACTAGTCAAACCTAAGTCATTTGCACAATAGGTGCCCTAAAGAACCTTAAATCATTAGGTGGAAACTCTCCTCTTTTAACACTTCCTTAAAAGAGTTGTCAAATGTCGAAACCCGATTTCGCGAGAAAAAGGGGTGCGATAGCATAGCGACTCTGCTGGGATATTTAGGCTCTTACCATAGCAAATTTGGTTTATATGAATTAGTCTTCTCTGATAAACATGCTTCCTTTTCTTTTATACTTTTTCTGCTACATGGATATCCCGCTCTCATTTCCCTTTTATTGCTGCATGCAAACCCTTCCCTTATTCTCCCTTTATTTGAATTACAAATCCCTTCCCTTCTCATTCGTTCTTTGCTCAAATTGGCTCTAACATGCGCATTCCTTTTTTCTAGTCGTACTTATTTTCTCCAAGCCACCTTTTAAATTACTACATCATGTCTCTCCCCAACCTTACTCGCTCGCTTACTTTATTACAATTTCCATATTGCAGAATTGACTTCTTCTTGTCTTCCTTTCTTTTCATGTCTTTTACGTTTCATTTTAATACTGTTTTTACTGTTTTCATCATGAAAAATATTTGACAGCGTGTTGTTTATAGTTCCATAAATCATGCTCCACATCATATTCCACTCATGCCCAATTAATATCATAGAGGCGCTTGATGAGTGTCCGCGCTCTTCCAAAATCACCCTTTTAAATTTGGAAAAGGCTTATTTGCGGTAAAACTAGTCGATCAGCGGTGCAGTTGACGGTTCCGTTCCTTTCCCTCTTAAGTTGTCCACTTGAGGGTACCGGTCTAGACTCTTTTAGAATCCTACTCTAATATTGATTGTGCATGCATCATGTCCAAACCTAGTATGGGTTAGAATGTTGTCCGCGTGATAACCCGCTAAGGCAAGCCTTGTCCAAAGTCCATCGAGATTTCCATAATGCCAACGGACACTATCACGATATGTGCATTATTTGGAGAAAACATGTCGATATGCTGATCATTAATGTGTAAATAGTCAAATCCGGAGGGGGAAAGGGCTAACTCTATTTATTTTGCATAAATGAGGCACGAAGTCCCCAGGTTCGGCATAGTTCAAAATATCCCACCTTTGCCGCTTGATTGGTTAAAGAAACCTCTCACCTAGTGACAAGAACCATATGAAAAGGGTCCTTGGGAAACTACCCTCCTAAATGGACATTCACCCAAACAACGCATTGATTGAGGCCGCCACCATGTTTTGGGATGAGAAGAGAGTTTTCTTTTTTGGTGACAAATAAATGACTCCTCTTTTAGAGGAAATAGGAGGCTTCAGTGGGCTTCCATGGGACAGTCCTGGTTTATTGGTACAAAAAAAACCGCACTTCCCGAGGTTTCTTGAAAAAGATGGGTTTTAAGAAAAATGATGAATTTCTCTATCTGAAGAAATCATACATATCATTCGAGTTCCTTTATGAACGCCACGGGCATAGCAAGTCATATTGCCTTCACCATGATGAACTTGCCATTACTTCTTTGGGTTGGACACACCGCCGGGTTTTTGTATTCATTTTCTATTTTCTGGGAATGCTGATATTTCCGATGAAAGGGGAAAGGATCCACACTAGCCTAACTATGGTAGCTAGGACATTAATGGAGGGAATTGAGGGGAAAACTTACACCATCGTCCCTATGATCTTGGCTGGGATGTACCGAGCCCTAGACCGCTGCAAAAAAAGATATGGGCACTTTGAGGGTTGTAATCTATTATTGCGGGTATGATTATTGGAACACTTTCAGAGAGGTGAATATCGTCAAGAACTTCCACGGCGGACATGCAATGACCACATAGCCTATCATCATCCGAAGAGAATGAATTTTATCCCAAACAGGTTTGCGCAACCAGGAAATGTTGTAAGCTGGGTATGTTTCTTCAGCAATTTGACTGATGAAAAGGTGCATTGGATGTTCGAATGGTTCCCTAGTAGCGAGTTCATTATCAGGTCAAGAGAGACTACTCATCTAGTGCTAATCGGGTTGAGAGGAATCTATCCTTATGCTCTTATAAGGGCAATGAGGCAGGATGGGAGGAATCAGGTTATACCTCGGGTTTCCAACATGGTCTAGTACAAAGCATACTTCAAAGGGAACACCATTCCATTCAAGTTCGAGGCACAACATATGTAGAATCAAAAGATCATTGTGGAGAAAGATACCATCGAGCCAGATCGGTATCATACCGGCCATGTGTACTTCTATCCATCATGGTTGGTAGATGATAGAGGGAGATGTAAAGCCATGGATTAATCTGAAGAATAGGGTTATAGACGATGCTACTGAAGCACAAGTCAAATACAGGATGTTGCGCAAAAGGGTTTTCGAGTCTGAAGTTTGGAACAACATAAAGTGGACATGGAAGCGATCAACGAGTGGAAAGAAATCGCTACTAAATCAATAGAGAGGTTGGAATATTTGGAGCAGGGGTTGATGGAACTTGAGGGGAAGATGAGGAAAAGGATCTCAGACTGTCAGAATACAAAGGGCAACGAAAGAGGGCATCTAGCAAGGGCTTATCTGCTATTGGACATGCGCGACCTGGGGAACCTGATTGATGGATCCAAGAAGTCCAATCATGGAGAAGGTCCCTCTGGGACCAAATAGATTAGGAACAATGTTTTATTTGCTTTCTAGACTCATTTTAAACTTTGATTGTCATTTTAGTAGAGATTTGGTTCATTTATCACATTAATAAAATGACGCAATTATTGGCATCAAATTTCTCCAAATCTATATGTCGCTTAGGCCTACCTATGGCACAATGTGGTCCCAAAAATTAGGACACGAATTTATAATTCCACAATACATTTTTAAATATTACAAATATCCCTTTTAATACTCCTTAGTGACTTGTTTACCTTTTGTTTATTCCCATTCCCTAAGGTTGGTTCGTGTATACTGGCACTATCAGCATGTCATACTAGATCCAGGGGTCCTGCACCTCCTCCTCCTCCACATGAAAGGTCATACTATTGATCAATGTCGCACTTTGAAGGATAAGATCCAGACGCTGATTGACATCAAGGTTATACAGGCAAAGGAGGTTGCACCTAATGTACGTAACAATCCTCTCCCGGACCACAGGGGCGAGGGAGTAAATGTTATAGAAACCGATGAAGAATGGGATCGAGAAGGGTCATTTGGACTCATTCATGAAGGGTATAATTCTAAAATACCTCCAGTCACTCTCACACCTATCGTGGTACAGATTCAGTCACCAATTGAGGTTGAAATAACCACACCAACTCCATTTGAGGTTGAAGTAACAGCGCCCTCAGCCGCGCCAACTCTGTTCGAAGTGGAAGTGACCACACCCTTCACCGTGACGGTAGCACCTACACCGTCCTTTAAGTCCAATTCTATACCCTGGGACTATGTTGTAGAAGCGAGAACGAAAGGATAGGCAAAAATAGAGGAAACAGATGTAGCGCATGACCAGAACTAGTAGGGTTTATATGCCCGAACATTTGGGAGGGACAAGTAAAGAAGCCGCTTCTAAGACACTTGTCATTGAGACTGGCCTAGACGATCTTTGGAGAAAGGTTCAACCAAAAGAGTATTCTGTGATTGATCATCTGAACAAAACCCCTGCTCAGATATCCATTCTATCACTACTGCAGAACTCCGAGGCGCATGGAATGCATTGATGAAAGTGTTGAACGAAACTTATGTACCCAATAACATTACCAGTGGGGAGATGGTCAATTGGTAGGACGGGTATTGGAATTCCATACGATCACTTTTCACGAAGATGAACTGCCGCCGGAAGGAATGAGTCACAACAAGGCACCGCATATCACAGTGTAGTGTGAGGACAAATTCATTGCCAGGGTCCTGATATATGGAGGATCAAGTCTCAACATCTGTCCATTAACCATTTGAAGAGGTTGGGTAAGGGTTTGCATGAGATACGAGCAGGGAGTATGAACGTGAAAGCATTCGATGGGTCCCAAAGGGCCACGATTGGGGAGACCAACCTCTGTTTATAGATGGGCACGACCTGGTTTGATGTTGAATTTCAAGTGTTAGACATATTCGCCACATACAATCTGTTGTTGGGACGACCTTGGATACACATTGTTGGGGTCGTAGCCTCTACTCTACACTAGGCCGTAATGTTTGAACAGAATCATCAGGAGATAATCATCCATGGGGACGGAATAATCCCATATACACAAATCAAACTGTTCTGGTTGTCAAGAATAGAAGGAAGTTGGGTGGAGAGACATACCATGAGCGTGTCAACGCGATTGAGAAAGATAAATGGTGGAGTAGAAAAATAGAGAGCATATTGGCATGGGAAGGGTATGAACCTGGTAAGTGTCTCGGTAAGAATCTCCAGGGTATCACTAAACCAGTACAGCTAAAGCGTCATGGCACAAGTTTTGGACTTGGATATCGGTACACCTGGCAGGAGTATAATGATTGGTCGCCACCATGGTGTGGTCCTTATTACCCTCTTGAGAAGCCGGTACCACATTTGGGCCAGTCCTTTCATCAAGCTGACATGATGTGGGAATCTAAAGAAGATGAAGTTTTAGCTGGCTTAAGAAATCTGTTCTTGGAAGATGAAGACATGGATTGCAGTGCAATAATTGAGGAGGAGGAGGAGGAAGGCCTCGTCATTTAGACAGTGGAGAAGGGAGTTGTCCTCAGGAATTGGACTGCTACACCATCAAGGGCTCGTCGAGTTCCTAAGTAGCCTGAAAATTAGCATCATTACTTTGAAAATAATTTTATTGGCGTTTTAAGACATTTTTCAGTGTTTTGTTTTAATCATTTTGCTTTGAAATAATTGTTCGGATCATTAAATTGTATTTGTTTGACGTTTTAGTATTTATCAATGGTTTGCTATTTTAGTATTTATTATTATCCTTTATATTTCTCTCTCTACAGTGTTATTATTACTTATCCTGATGAACCGACATTTGTGACATGTAGTGAGAAAACGCAACATAAGGATAATGATTCAGAGAAAATAGAAGAATAAGATATAGTACTTGAGGAAATTGTTAGAGAAGTAGAAAATTTTGAGAACAAGCCTAAGTCCAATCTGGATGAAACCGAGATAGTCAATTTGGGAGATTCTAAAACAGTCAAGGAAACTCGAGTAAGCATTCACCTATCGCCATCAGAGAAAGAAGAGTACATCCGTTTCTTGAAATAATATGAAGATATTTTCGCATGGTCTTATGATGATATGACTGGTTTGAGCCCATCTATCGTGGCTCACAAAATTACCTACCAACCCTATGTTTCCGCCTGTAAAGCAGAAACTCAGAAAGTTCAAGCCCGATATGAGTCTGAAAATAAAAGAAGAGGTCACCAAGCAAATCAAAGCTAAGGTTCCCGGAGTGGTTGAATATCCAACATGGTTGGCTAATATTGTGCCAGCTCTGAATAAATATGGGAAAGTCAGGGTATGTATCGACTATAGGGATTTAAACAAAGCGATTCCTAAAAGATTTCCCGTTGCCCAATATACACTTACTGACCGAGAATTGTGCCAAGCATGAACTCCGGTATTTTGTGGATTGCTTCACAGGATATCATCAGATCTGGATGGATGAAGAAGATGTTGAGAAGACAACCTTTATTACGCCATGGGGAGTGTATTGCTACAAAATGATGTCGGTTGGTCTAAAGAATGCTGGGGATACTTATATGAGGGCCATGACAACCATTTTCCACGATATGATACACAAGGAGATATAAGTATATGTGGATGACATCATCATCAAATCCAAGAAGGGTACATATCACATAGCAGACTTGAGGAAGCTCTTTATCGGCTTCAAAGGTATAATTTGAAACTGCACCCCGACGCCTAACACAACATTTGCTAGACAAGCCAATGTTAGAACTTAACTAACCGTTTTCTTTTGACAATTTGGTTAAAAACAATAAGAAAATTTAAAATAAACTAAATTTAATAATTTCCAAAAAATATAATCAGCAATAATATTCGACATGATGAAACAAACCACGAACTAAAACTAACTATATAACTATCCAGGGTCTGGTGTCACAATTCACGAACTACTAAAGAGTACTACAAATAATGGGCTGAAAGAATTATATATCTGTATTTGAATGTAGTAAAAAAGTGTCTATAAAATTAAGAGAAGACTCCAGGAATCTACGAATGCCAGCAGATCTACCTCGTGTCACCGAATGACGATGTCAGCTACTAAAATCTCCTAACTCTGGCCGGTACCTGGATTTTCACAAAAGAGTGCAGAGTGTAGTATCAGTACAACCGACCCCATGTACTGAGTAAGTGCCGAGCCTAACCTCGACGAAGTAGTGACGAGGCTAAGGCGGGGCAATCATACCATAACCTGTGACAATATATATAATACAGCAAGAAGGAAATAATAATAATAAAAAAAATAACCACTAACTTGCAAGAGTAAATATAAACAACTCGGATAACTTTTTCCAGATATCAGCTATAATCAAACTCTTCAAAATGTCCAGGTTTCAATTAAATCACAGTAAAATCAGAGTATGAAAACCCTTTTGATAAAACCTGAGTTTTCCAAATCCTTATTTTTGAAAATCAATAAAACATAAATATTCTCCCTTATCGCTCCTTCTTGCGGTGCGTAACCCGCTCCCGCCTGTCCACCCTTATTTCTCCTCCCTATATATATATATCACCATTATTTCTCCTGTTGTGGCGTGCAACCCAATCCCACCTGTCCACCCTTATCACTCCTTGTTGCGGCGTGCAAACCGCTCCTACCAGACAATAACATCACTTATTTATAAAAAGGGATTTTCACAATTTAAGTCAAAGCCTTTCACAATATTTATCTCTCAACAATTTTAAACAGAACAATTTTCACTTTAAATAACAGTAAGAGCAGAAAATGAAATAATGACAATAAAACAATGAGTATTCCAGCCTTTATTTTATAAACAGTAAAATATCAATATTCTCCCTTATTGTTCCTTGTTGCGGCGTGCAACCTGATCCCACCTATCCACCCTTATTGCTCCTATATATATATATATATATATATATATATATATATATATATATATATGTCACCCTTATTTCTCCTGTTGCAGCGTGCAACCCAATCCCACATGTCCACCCTTATTACTCCTTGTTGCGGCGTGCAACCCGCTGCCACCAGACAAATCACATTTCATCTCTTTATTTATAATAAATTTTCACAAATAAGATTCCAAGACTTTCACAATACTTAAATCTCAATTATCATAAATAGGAAATTGTACTATTCAGAAACTTCACCAATTATCACTACACAGTGAAACCAATCGAAATGTATAATGTAACACTCACAACCAGCTCAACCAGATGTATCACAATGTGTCTAAGGAACAAGTAATACTTCCAAAATACTTGGAACAATACTTAACACAAGTCGGCAAAAATAATTAGACATGGAGGCATCAATGATCATAAAACCATTTAAGCCAAGAACCAATTAAATTGGAAATAAGGAAGGGACCATGTTCAACAAATAATTTAGTGGTGCATAGATACTCGTCATCTCCCCTATACACCACACACATGAAATTTAACATATCATTTAAGTTGGATGTTCCTATTCCCTCAAGTCAAGGTTAAACAAGGCACTTACCTCAAATTCGCAGGCCCCTCACTGCTCAATTATCGCTTTTCCTTTCGAATTTTCCTCTAACCCGCTCGAATCTAATCATAATTAGTTTAATATCATTAATTTATGCTAAAGGAACTAAATTTACTGAAAATCATTGTTTTTCTAAGTTTTCTCAAAAAAAGTTAAAACCCGAATTAGTTTTCTCAAACTTCGTACCTTCCGTTTACCCATTCACAATTAGTTTCGAAATCCGACCCCAATTCGAGGTCAAAATTCCAATTTTAAAAAATTCTATAATTCTACCCAAACCCCAATTTCTACCATGAAAATTCTTGATTTTTGATTGAAAAGTGATGAAAAACATTGGGTAATTGAAAGAGAAGAGTTTCGAATTGCTTACCAACACTTTGGGGATGAATTTGTCTGAAGAAAATCGCCTCTATGTCTTTGTAGTTCGAAAAATATGAAGAAAGAAGTTCTGCTCGTTTTTAAAACATATTTTATATGACTGGGCAGGCCTTCATCGCGTTCGCGATGGTTAAGGCCCATTGGCCTTCGCGTTCGCGTGAGGACGAATGTGTTTGCTTAGTATTAGGCACAACGGCCTCCGTGTTCGCGACCAAGTGGACGCGTTCGCATAGAGTAAGCGGCTCCCCTCCCCCAGGTCCAATTATGCATCACGTTCGTGTGGGACAGAACGCGTTCGCATAGTAAAAAATGTCCCCAGTGCATTTTTACACTACGAGTTCGCGAGGGAAGTAATGCGAACGTGAAGAACAAAAGTGTTGTGCACCAGGAACAGCAAAAACAACAAATTTAACTAGTTCAAAACATCCCGTAGCCTATCCGAAACTCACCCGATCCCTCGGGGCTCTAAACCAAACATGCACGCAAGTCTAAAAATATCATACGGACTTGCTCGTGCGATCAAATCATGAAAATAACATCTAAAACTATGAATACTCATTATTTTTCTCAAGAACACTTAACTTTCACTATTTCTCAATCGGACGTCCGAATCACGTCAAATAAATTTCGATTCCCACCAAATTTCACAGATAAGGCTTAAACATCATAACAAACCTGTATCGAGCTCCGAAACCAAAATACGGGTCTCATACCAACGGTTTTAAACATTAATTCATTACTTTATTTCATTAAAAATCTAGCAAAATAATTTTCTTTAAAAATTGATTTCTAAGGCTAGGGACCTCGGAATTCAATTCTGGGCATACGCCCAAGTCCCATATTTTACTGCGGACCTCCCGGGATTGTCGAAACACAGATCAGGGTCCGATTACTCGAATTGTTGAACAAAGTCAACTAAAATCAAATTTTAAATTTCAAAAATTACTATTTCTCATATTTTCACATAAAAGCTTTTCGGTTTTACGCCCGGACTGCCCACGTAAATCGAGGAAATTAAAATTAGTCTTTTTTAGGCTAATAAGTCTGGAGTGGAGTCTTAATTTATAAAATGACCCTTTGGGTCATCACAGGCACGGTATTCTTTGTTGGAACGCACCTGTTGTGCTCTGACGTGGATAGCTCAAAATCTGAGGCACTACTTCTGTGCCTACACCACATATCTCATATCAAGGATGGATCCTCTAAAATACATTTTTCAGAAACCCATGGCTACAGGGAAGTTGGCAAAATGGCAGATACTATTGAGTGAATTCGACATCGTCTATGTAACTCAGAAGGCGGTCAAAGGACAGGCACTAGCAGATCATCTGGCACAAAATCCTGTAGGAGGAGAATACAAACCGCTAAAAACTTATTTTCTCGATGAAGAAGTATCATTTGTAGGGGAAGATATCGCCGAAACCTACGACAGTTGGAGAATGTTCTTCGATAGGGCTGCAAATTTCAAAATAGTGGGTATTGGAGCTGTTTTGGTATCAGAGACATGTCAACATTATTCGATATCCGTGAAACTCAAATTCCCGTGTACCAACAATATGGCGGAATATGAGGCTTGCATATTGGGGCTCTATTTGGCCATTGACATGAATATTCAGGTACTACTGGTAATCGGTGATTCAGACCTTTTGGTACATCAGGTTCTTAGGGAGTGGGATATAAAGAATACCAAAATATTACCGTATATGTAATATGTGCAAGAGCTGATGAAGAGATTCACAAAGGTAGAGTTCAAGCATGTTCCAAGAATCCAGAATGAGTTCGCAGACGCATTGGCCACTTTGTCTTCCATGATACAACACCCGGACAAGAATTTCATCGACCCTATTCTAGTAAGGATCCATAATAAACCATCTTATTTCCCTCGTGTTGAAGAAGAAACGAATAGGAATCCGTGGTTCCATGACATCAAAGAATACTTGGCAAAAGAAGAGTACCCAGAGCATGCAAATGATACTCAGAAACGCACACTCTGAAGGTTGTCCAACCATTTCTTCCAAAGCGGAGGAATTCTGTACAGAAGGGCTCCAGACCTAGGATTATTACGGTGTGTTGACGCCAAGGAAGCTTCCAAATTGCTCGAAGAGATACATGCTGGAACCTGCGGACTGCACATGAACGGTTTCGTTTTAGCTAAGAAGATATTAAGAGGAGGATATTTTTGGATGACTATGGAAACGGACTGCATCAAGTATGTCCAAAAGTGTCTTCAATGCAAAATACATGTAGATATGATACGAGTGCCACCAAATAACTCAATTCAACAAGTGCACCTTGGCCTTTCTCCGCTTAGGGAATGGATGTCATCGGTCTGATCGAACCCACTGCTTCAAATAGGCGCAGGTTAATTTTAGTGGTCATAGACTACTTCACAAAGTGGGTTGAGGTTGCATATTACAAAGTTGAAATGAAGAAAGTCGTCACAGATTTAGTCAGAGATCACATTGTTTGCCGATTCAGGGTGCCAGAATCCATCATCACCGACAACGCCGCCAACCTCAACAGCGACTTAATGAAATATATGTGTGCAACCTTCAAGATCAAGCATAAGAATTCCACGGCATACAGGCCTCAAATGAATGGATCTGTGGAGGCCGCCAACAAGAACATCAAGAAAATATTGAGAAAGATGGTACATAATCATAAGAAATGGCACGAAAAATTATAATTTGCCTTATTGGGATACCGTACCACAGTTCGCACATCAACCGGGGAACCCCCCTACATTCTGGTATACGGTACTGAAGTTGTCATTCCAGCTGATATCAAAATTCCTTCTTTAAGAATTATACAAGAAGTTGAACTCACTGATGCATAATGGATACGAAGTCGCTATGAACAATTGTCTCTTATTGACGAGAAAAGAATGAATGTTGTATGCCATGGTCAACTTTACCAGGACAGAATGTCCAGAACTTTCAACAAAAGGGTCAGACCTAGACAGTTCACACCGGGGCAGCTGGTGCTGAAGCGGATTTTCCTGCATCAAGATGAAGCCAAAGGGAAATTTTCACCTAATTTGCAGGGACCTTACATGGTCACAGAGTACTAATAGGAGGATCGCTCATACTTGCAGAATTTGACGGAGATATTTGGCAAAAACCTATCAACTCAGACGTAGTCAAGAGATACTATGTTTAGATTATTTACATCTGATGTAACTGAACTACGCTTGACCTGATTCCCATTTAAGAGGGGTTACGTAGGCAGCCCTGTGGGTTCGGTCACATCTCAATAAAATCTTCATTTTTGCCATGGTCAGAAACTAGAGAAGAATTTTTAGGAGGACTCTTAAAATTCTGGAGCAAGTCCAGCCAACTTCGTCATATGCAAAACGGTCAAAGAATTGCTTATTAAACTGGGGCAGAATTTTGAGGAGGACCCTCAAAATTAAAATGCAAGGAAGTCGCAATGTCTCTAAAAGTGTCACAGTCATTGGTTCATCTAACTTACTTGATATTACATACTACATTCATCAAATGCACACATATTTTCTCAAAAACTTTATTTTATAAACAGCCAGATGCTACCGGGGATAACTCGAACAGGATCTCGATACAGGGAAAAAGAAAATCAAGCAATCGAAGGCACGAACCAACCTTCCCCGCAAAACTCACCATTTTTCTTTGGATGCAGGAACAAGGAAAACACGCACATAAAAAAATCGTTATCTTTGTAACAGCAAGATTGCAAAGCACAAACGCGTTTCCAGCTAAGAAACACTCTGCTATCACTCATTGTCTTTTCTTTGCATAAGTCTAAGCATTTCCTTTCTTTGCATGAGACTAAGCACTGTCTCCTCTTCTTGCATGAGGCTAAGCATTTTCCCCCTGTTGCATAAGGCTAAGCATTGCCTTTCGTTGCATGAGGCTAAGCATTGTCTCCTCTTTTTGCATGAGGCTAAGCATTGCCTCCCTAATTGCATAAGGCTAAGCACTGCCTTTCTTTGCATGAGACTAAGCATTGTCTCCTCTTCTTGCATGAGTCTAAGCATTCCCTCCCTAATTGCATAAGTTTAAGCATTGTATTTCTTTGCATGAGACTAAGCATTGTCTCCTCTTCTTGGATGAGGCTAAGCATTGCCTCCACTAATTGCATAAGGCTAAACATTTCCTTTCTTTGCATGAGACTAAGCACTGTCTCCTCTTTTTGCATGAGGCTAAGCGTTGCCTCCCTAATTGCATAAGGCTAAGCATTGCCTTTATTTGCATGAGACTAAGCAATGTCTCCTCTTTTTCATGAGTCTAAGCATTGCCTCCCCAATTGCATAAGGCTAAGCATTGCCTCCCTAAATCGCATAAGGCTAAGCCCGGCCTTTCTGTGCATCGAGACCAAGCATCGTCTCCTCTTCTTGCATCAGGCTAAGCATTGCCTCTTCAATTGTCTAAGGCTAAGCATCGCCTTCTCCTTGCATAATACCAAATTCTACCATTGTTATGCTACTTGAAACCTAGCACTATTTTATACTTTCCCGAGGCTAAGCACTTCCCCAATCTTACACAAGATTAAGGTCTGTCTTGTTTTGCTTCGCATATGACCAAGAATCATATCTTTGCATATCATGGGCTGAAACATCGTCATTTTGTCCAAAGGCGTCATAGTCTTATCCTCATAGCCGGAAGACACCATGCAATGGCCTGAGGATCTCTCAATATTACACATCATTATTCAAAGGCGTCATGGTTCAGAGGCACCATTTTCATGGACCGAGAACATCATTTCATGGCCTACGAATCACTTATCACGCGATTCATGGACCAGGACATCATGGTCTAAGGATATCACCCTCATCGTCCAAAGACAACTTTCATGGTCCAAAGGGAATTTGCATCATGTTTAAATTCTCGCAATAATCCCATATACAATTGCACGCATTGTGTTTAAGTTTTGCAGGTAATCCAGGAGGTAATGGTTCTCTTAACAGGAGCAATCTTCGCTCTGATTTCCGTTCACAACGTTCACATCCTGCAATTATTTCAAACCTAACCGACCACCATCAGTTATCCACTTTTATTTGATAACCGTTCAAATACCTGTTCTGAGATATATCCGTAACATTTTAGACTCACATTCACGAATTCATATAAACTCATTTGATATTGTCTTACCCAAAAGAACCCTTTCCGAAGTATACGACCATTCCTATAACAACTCCATCGGTTCAGTTCACCGTTGGATCCAGAAATACACACGGCTTGATTCCGTAACACTAGGGATATGTAGGCAACTCAAGAACCAGGGTTCGGCCCCCATTTTTCAAAAATCACATCATCTCTCACTAAATTCGGCCAAAATTGGTCATCATTTTCTTTACTCGGTAACTCTTTCATCATTCCCGGGTAAAGAGAGGCAGATGTTGATATCCAATTTTTGCCCTCATATTTTCTCAAACAGTATATATATTTTCAAAGTATCATTTTTGTGTCATTATTTAGTTTACAAGCATTTTTCATAATTTTCCATAATTTTTAGAGCTTTAAAATTTATTTTCTTGCATTTAAATTACTTGACGTTGACTATTTATTCCCCTAAATTATTTGCGATGACTTAATCATCCATATTTTGATATTTTTACACCCACATATATGTTTTAAATTTTTTTTACATCATTTCATATAATTATGTCTGTATTTTTAGATATTTATTTAATTTTGCAATAATAACCTATATTCATGCATAATTATATTATTTGTGCCAAAATAGCATTTTTATATTTTTATAATTTTAATTTAATTTTCAATCATTTTAGTGCATAAATATATTTTTATTATTTATTAATTATTTTTATAAATTATTTTTTGATAAACTTTGTGTATTTCAATTATGGCCCAGTTTTAAGTATTTTTCGGACCAAAATTGTCCCAATCCCTTAGCCCAATAGCCCCCAGCCCTAACCAACCAATCCTCTACTAAAACCTGGTCATGACCCACTTCTAACGACCTGCCCGTTTAATTTTTAGTCCCAACCGTTGATCTCTCAAGATCAACGGCCCTCGTTCATTCCCTCTTTTTTTTAATTAACCTAACCCAGAAACCCTACCCATTACCCTTAATCAAAGCTGCCCCTAAACGCTCTCAACTCTCCTCTTTTCTCTTCTGAAGAACCCTAGCCGAATCCCCCTTAATTCCCTCTCCCAATCCCACTAATAATGGGATTCGACCTTTGTATGCTTACCATATATGGTTCCTTTGGGTACTGGTTACGCGATTTTGGTATTAGTTAGGTATTTGCCTAATTTTGGAAAATACCACCTCTATATCGGACGAGAATCGACTCAATCTTGAAGATTTGTGTGATATCCCGTCCATATACGCGAGATGAACTTGATTCTTCATACCATTTGGCCGATTTCGAGTTTAAAACCCTAACTAGGGTTTGGAGTTTGATACTTTTCCTTTTCTGGTATTCTAATGACTTGCATGCGATATTTTTCCCTTTTCTCCATCCGTTTTTACTTGATTTATTTCCTTACCTATGTTTAATCAGTTCTTTTCCTTGTTTTTGCATCCAATTTTTACGGCTATATAAACCCCTCCCCCATTCCCTTTTGGACAGACTTTTTAATCGTTAAGTTTTCACTAAAAGCTGAAGGTTTTCATTCTGCTATTCTCTTGTTCTACTTTGGCTCTTGGACGGCTAAAATCCAAGGCCACCGGAATTCTATTTTCGACCTTCCTTGGTGTGAGCACTGCCCTGGGTTCCTTTGAAGCTCTTGGGAACTTGACGCACTAAGGTCCTGGGTTATACTGCTCTTTGCTGACATTCAAAGTGTTATGGAGTCTATTCTTTCTTCTTTGTCTACATGTCAATCAGTAACTGGTGAGCTCTTTAGCCTTTTCCATATTCATTTGCTTGTGTTCATGATTAGTATATTCATACCTCTGAAATTGCATAACTAATGTATTCCTAGACTATCTCTATATGCAATCCTGCTCGTATCGAATATGTTTATGATATGAACCTCTCTAGCATATGCTTATGCCTAAACAGCCAGTTCTGAAATGTATTTATGTTTACTTGAACAATTTAGACTGTTTGAAGTTCGTTTAGCTTAATGTATTGGTACTTTGAATGTTTACATTGGCAATATGACACCAGTTTGCTTCTTGCTTTGCCCTGGGTCTCTATAGTGATTGATTTGTATCTATAATATGTTCTAACCTATATTAAGACCTTCACTCTAGCTATGACTTGCTCCTGTGATTATTTTCATCACTAAATATGTCTTTAGCTTGTCCAATTCTGTACTCCCTAGCAATTAGTTGGAACCTTTTAGAATGGATTCTTAACTTGAGTTTCCCTCATGACACTTGACTTTGTTTTTCCTTGTTGATATGAGTCGGTCTGTTTAACTTCTGGTGTTCAGCATAATCTTACTCCTTAGGCTTTGAATATGCTAAGTTAGTGTTCTACTTTTATCTTATTTGGCATAAAACATTTTTGCTTATTAGTTTTGTAATCCCATAAGTCACAACCCCCTTGTCTCCTACAAAATCTCTGCCCCAATGTTCTAAGTGTGAACTCGTAATATCAGCCTGTCTTTTAAGTTTGTTTACCCTCTTTACTTATATGTTCATTGTGTGATCACCTCTGCAATGCCTGTTTCTAAAATGGAAATGAACTTCTTCAAACTCTACCATTTGATCATCATTTTTCACTCTCATTGGTTATTTATCCTACTCTGAACCTATAACTCTTGGCTGGCTGAAAGCCAAGGCCACTAAAACTTTCTCTATTAACCTCCTTAGTGTGAGCATTGCTTGGGGTCCATTTTGAGACCCTTGTGAACTCTGACACACTAGTGCTTGAGGTTCTTTGGTCATTTTCTTTATTACTCAGTTCTGTCCATTGAATGTGCAAATTGATTTGTGTAAGTAATCGGTTTATGGATCCTATGATTAAACTACGGTTGTTCAGTTTGGTTTGAGTTCTCCTATGATTTTTGGGCTATGTTGAGATCCGGGTGTGCTAATGGATGGAGAAAGAGTTAGTTGAAGGCCTGGCAGTGCTGGGTATACCTTTGGGCCTGTCTTGGGCTTACTGTTATTACTTATACCACTTTGTAATTCATTAGTTATTGGGTCTGTAATAATAATTGGGTGATAGTGAAATTGGGAAATGGGTATCTCCTAATACTTTCATGGAAAGGGTAGAAAGCATGTTTATAGGATTTGTGTGAACTATTTGTCATCCGGCCTGTTATATGTGTCATTTAAATCTCTTTGTGCACTATTAGAGATCATGTTATTAGGGCAATCACACATTAACATAACTGGTGTACTGTCAAAGCATGAGTGCCCTATTTATTCACATGTCTACTACTATATGTTTCTATATAGCATGCCTATAGGAAATAATCGCTAACAACTATTCTTTAATCCGCATCATGTTCGTTAGATACCATGCTTATAGGATTTTAACTAATTAGTTCACTTCGTTCATCTAGATAGCATGCCTATAGGAGCTAAATGTATAAAATCAGTTCCAATCGTCAATCTTTAGAAATCATGCCTATAGGACATCACTACTCGCTTTTCAAACGTTGTTTCATTGCTCATCCACGCGATTATTAGGAAGCATAGGTAACTTTGAGCATTTCCAATAAGTTTCACTGTCCCTTAGTGTGCAAACATTTAGAGATCATGCCTATAGATTTATCAACTTATAATCTGTAATAAGCGACTTAGCAGCATCTGGCACTTACAAACTGGTAATTTAGAAATCATAGGTCTAAAATGGCCTGCACATTTGAATCAGATCATCTAGATACCATGTCTATAGAGCTTAACGGCTTCAATTACCCTCAATTCTGAAACTGCCTAATACCCTAACGTAGGAATCTGTTTGCGTGCATTTGTTTGCCTAATAGCGGAGGCTAATTTGAGCCTTTAACTATATTTAATTGCAGTCCTATATGTTTTAAATTGTCGCCTAGTTTTTAACATTTTTGAGCAGCCTAAGTCAAGTCTAGAACCACCTAAAATAGAGGTCCAAATGCCTCCTGGACCATAGGTATGGGACAGGTAGTGCACGCATAAGGCACGATTTAGAATCAAATAGTGCGCTTTAGGTAATAACTTAAAGATAGTAATCGGGTAGCAGGATATGATAGTCTGTGCCCGCTGAATAATACGAGTAACACCCCATCTCGAGGGAGTTACGAGGTATTATTTATGTTGCATGGGGTGATCCTTTAGGCTAAAAAACTTAGGATCCCTCCCCCCCCCCCCCNGTCTTTATTTATCTGACTAATTCATATAATTCAAGTTCGGTCGGGACCCACAGTTGTGGACCTCGAAGAGTGCCTAGCACCTTCTCTTGTAGGTAATTTCGAGCCCTTACCTGATATTTGGTGATGCAAACTAGTCAAACCTGAGTCATTTGCACAATAGGTACCCCAACTCACCTTAAACCGTTAGGTGGCGACTCCCCTCTATTAACACTTCCTTAAAAAAGTTGTTACATGTCGAAACCCGATTTCGCGAGAAAAAGGGGCGCGACAAGAGTTTGTTCGAAAATGTTACAAATGCCAAAGACATGCACCGATGATTCACCAAACTGGGGAACTGCATTCAATCTTGTAGCCATGGCCATTCATGAAGTGGGAAATGCATATCGTTGGCCCTCTTCCATGGGCCCCAGGTAAGGCTCAATTTATCTTATTTATGACTGATTATTTTTCTAGGTGGGTTGAAGCACAGGTATACGAGAAGGTGAGGGAGAAGGAAGCCAGCGACTTCATTTGGGACCACATTATATGTCGGTTTGGGATGCCATCCAAAGTTGTGTGTGACAACAGGAAACAGTTCATCGGCAACAAAGTGACCAAGTTTCTCGAAGATCATAAGATCAAAAGAATCTTATCAACACCTTATCATCCTAGCGGAAACAGGCAGGACGAATTGAACAACAAAACCATCATCCAAAACCTTAAGAAGAGATTAACCGACGCCAAAGGGAAATGGAAAGATATCCTACCCGAAGTCCTTCGAGCATACCACAAAACCGTAAATACCACTACTAGGGCTACTCCATTCTCATGGGTTTATGGCACCAACGCCCTAATTCCGGTCGAAGTCAAGGATCCATGTACCAGATACCGATATGCAACAAAGAAGTCAAATGACGAGGCCATGAGTACGAGCTTAGAGCTATTGGACGAAAGGCGCGAAGCCACCCTTGTTCAGTTGGCTTCCCAAAAACAACGGATCAAGAGGTGCTACAATCGAAGAGCCAACCTCCGATATTTTAATGTCGGGGACTTAGTGCTAAGGAAAGTCACTCTAAACACCCAAAATCCGAAAGAAGGGAAATTGGGTCTGAATTGGGAAGGACCGTACTAGATTCTCGAGGTTACCGGGAAAGGGTCCTACAAGCTCGGAATGATGAACGGAGAAAAACTACCACATAATTGGAATATATATCACCTAAAACGGTATTACTGATCTGGTAAGACCTCATTTCATTTCTTTTTTGATTTCGGACTAACACTTGCAGGTGATCAACGAGAAGCGGCACAAAGTCTTTAGGTCTGAAAGCACGTGGTGCACTCTTTTTACCTTAGACCAGTTTGTCCCAAGTGGGTTTCTTGGCAAGGTTTTTAGCGAGGCAACGATGGATCGTGCTAACTTAGAATCAAGCCTGATTATGAATCGGCACCGAAGATCAATTCAACAATATTCGTGGTTCCTTTGCAATCAACCTCGAATACTGCGGGGGAGGGGGGGATTACCCTCGGATATGCATTACCTTCGGATATCAACTCTAGCAAGGAAACTACTTCATAAAGGAAAGGTCTCAATAGATAGGATTTATTGTAAGGGCCAAATGGTCAATACGAACTGTGCCCACGTAGATTGCTCGAGCCCTGGCATAAAACATCTACGCGTGTAGGACTGTTTTGCTCAAGAATAAAGAGAAGTACTTTCCTTGCAATCATCTTATGTTTTAAAAAAAATTCCGCTTTACAACCCTTAAAGAGTTTCGTACTTCCGAAAATAACGAGCCCAAGGGCAATCCATAACCGAAATACGATGACCACACCCTCACTCGGGGATTGCCATCCGAAAAGCTCAAACAGCCCAAGTCACCGAGCCTCAGGGGCATAAGACCTATTAGGCAACTCCCTAGTTTCTAAAGCCACGGCCACCCCACTCGGGGACTGTTATCTTGGGCAAGACCGGATAACTCGGGAAAATAAGCCCAATGTGCAGCTCCCGAACTAAAAGCCTACGGCCAAATTAACACTGGTCGGAGACGTCCGAAACCCGTAACAAAAACTAGGCCTTCGAAAAATAAAAACTTTCACAACCGGTTCTAAAGGATGCCCTCGGCAAAGCTATAAACTTAAGATATTTTTGGGGAAATCTTTTTGGTAACATTGAACCCCTACAATGCCTTAACCCAGAAAGGTAATATAGGTAAGGTTTGTTCGAACCTTTGAAGACAACCTTATTATTTCATGCTAAGGCATCTCGACCTTTGCGAATACAAATAAATCAAAGAAGAAATTTGAAAGCGATGAAAGGAAAAGTATTATATATATATATATACATATATATATATATATATATATATATATATATATATATATATATATATATATATATATATATATATATATATATATATATATATATATATATATATATATATATATATATAACTTTTTACAAAGGTTGAATAGCCCCGTTACATGTTATATACGAAGGCTAGAATGGCTCGTTAAAGGAATGTACAATGACGAAAACGACCTCAGAAAGATATAAAAAACAAAAAGTAAAAACGTCTAAAAACCTAAGTGGCCTGGTCCTCATCGGAGGTAGAGTCTTCATCCTCGGGGTCTTCCCCACCTTCAGATTTAGACAAGCTCTCAGAGATTTCTTCGGGGAAAGCCAGCTTCGGGCCTTAGCTTCTTCAGCCTTGGCATTCTTGATTTCTGCAAATATATCGAAGCCCTATGCGGGGACTCCCTCGAGAGCTTCCCTACGAGCTTTCCACCTAGCATGATCCACCATGCTCTTGGCTTATTCCTGAATGGCCTCGACGTTAACTTTGAATTGGGCCACCCTAGCATCAGCCTTGTTATTGGTCATGACCACCTCCGATTTGGTTGCCTCGAGCTCCTTAGCCAGGATCTCTTGGCCAGAAATAGCCGAGTTAAGCTCGGATTAGAGCTCCACGATCCTCTTGGCCTGCATCGAGGTTTTCTCCTTTGCAGCCTGAAGTTGAACCTCAGTAGAAGCCAACTATGCCCGAGCAGTTTCTTTTTCCGAGGCCAGACGGTCCATATTTTTCTTCCATTCTTCGGCCTCGTCTTTCACCGCGTCCACCTCTACCTGAAGCTGCCCGATCTTGCCAATTATCTTTTGAATGTACAGTTTCGGGTCGTTAGCCAAAGTGTCTAAATCATCATCGCTAATATCAAATATTCGTATTACCTGTTCGACCAAACCGGCATGCTCCTTTCGAGCCTCTTCTAGCTCGACCTGAAGCTTCTCATTTAGAAGCTTGTAAGTATCTCTCTTCTCGGTGTGCTCATGAAACTCAACCTCGTGCTGGTTAACTCCTCCCGGATTCAGAGGAAAGATTCATGGTGCAATACTGAGGCCTTAAGCGTGAAGAAAGGTGTTAGTATTGTTTACAACTTCAAATTTAAAATAAGTAAATGAAGTAACACTCGAAGTTACCCGATTCAAAGTATGTTAGGCCTCATTGAATAGGTAGGGTGCTTCCACCGCATCCATAACGGCCTGGTCTTCCTCCATCATCAAGCATCTGAGGTATCTAGCAACCCCCACAGGGGCAGAATAAACCTAAGCATCCTCCATGACAGAGAAATTTATCGACCGCCTGTGATCGGGGTTAACACTTGGGGCCGGGAATCGGTCCACCATTTTTTTGCTCGATGAAGACCCAGTGGCACCCGATGATGGCGCCGGTAAGTCACCAAACACGGTGACATCTTCTAAAGTAGTGGACTCTAATCCATCCAGGAAGTGATGTAAATCAGTCTCCCACTGAGGCCCCTCGTAAGAACGGCTCTCTAACAAACCGGCCTCGTGGATCATGGCGTCTGAAATCTAAGGGGACCCGGTAATGCCGATTGTCCCAAGCTCGTCTCTCGAGGTACCTTCCTCTGTTCGAGAAGCGTCACCCCCGGTCTCTCACTCGACCCCATAGCTTGGGGCAGAGTGGCCTCAACCCCTTCTGGTTCGGTAGCTTCGGCCAATACTCTCTCATCAACCTCCTCCGGTTCAGAGGGCCCTTGTATCACGACACCTGCCCGCACGCGGGCCACCAACTTCTATTTCTTCTTCTTATTCTTCTTCTTTTTCTTCTTCTTCAGACTCGTCCCTCAATCGATAGATTAACTCCAAGGATAGAGTGTCGGTATTTCCCTTGGGCTTGCACGACCTCTTCTTCGGTTTTATCTTTGCCAAGTTTGGGGAACTCGGAGCCCTTCTTTTCTTCTTTTCATCACCCTGCCTCCGATCAGGAGAATCGAGAGGCACATCTTCATCACCGGATGGAAGCCTCATAGCAACGTCCTTGGGGAGATTTACAAGAGAAAATGGATAAGAATTCGATAGCGAAAGGAGGAAATCAAACATTATTACATCAGGAAAGGAAACTTACCATGATTACGGGCCTCCCATCGGCTATCGACCCTTCGATAATTCCATTCAAGCACGCTCGGAATAGGGTCTCTCTAACACAAGAATCTCGACCTATTCCTTGAGTTCAGGAACTACGTCCGGCATCTGGGCCATAACTACAACACCAAAAACATCGATAAGAAAGAGATAAGAGGGAAAACAACAAGATCGAATCTTCAAGACAAAGTAGTACTTACGTTTCATGTTCCACTTCTCGGGAAATAGAATGTCCTTGGCGGGGATCAGATTTGAGGTCTTTATTCGGACAAAATGGCCCATCTAGCCTTGATCCCAAGCCTCATCTATACTCGAGAACAGGGCATTACTAGCCTAGTGAGCAAGCTTGATCAGACCCCACCCCCCCTGATAGAGTTAGGGACTACAGAGGCGCATAAGGTGATCGAGGGTGAAGAGACACCCCTCGATTTTGCTTACGATGAATCGAAGGAGAATCACTATTCTCCATAAGGAAGGGTGAATCTGGAAAAAAGTCACGTCGTACCTCATGTAGAAAGCAATGATGATATGGTCTAAGGGACTCAACATGAAGGGGTAAGTGTAAACACTTAGAAAACCCTCCACATGGGTTGTGATCGATTCCTCGGGCGAAGGTACCACCACGTGCTTATTGGCCCAGTTGCAGTCCTATTTAACATTAATGAGGAGATCATCGGTGATTGTGCATATGTACCACGAGACTGGTTCACATCAACCCCGTATCGAGGAAGTCTTTTCAACCTTAAAATCGGCAACGGTAGGGTACCTTACCGGAACAAACTTCTCAGGGTGAGGTTCCGACGCAGCCCCGTCGCCGACGGGTCGTGATGAAGAGGCGGCTTCCTTTTACTGTACTGTCTTAGAAGTTTTTGCCATTGAAGAAAAAAGGAATTAAAAGGTATGTAGTTTGCTAAAGTTTCAATAGTTTTGGGTGCAAGAGTTGCAGCAAAGGGATTTTTGAAAAAAAAAAGAATAGGAGGAGCTTTGAATGTAATGTTTGAATGAAGGAAAGTTGGGGTACTTATAGCTTGTTGGTGACGGTTCAGAACCATAGTGGCCGAACAGCAACTGACAAGGATTTAGTGTCTTGGTAATTGGACCGAAAGGACGTTTCGGTATCCGTTTGTCTCTTACGCCATTGTCGAGTGTCTCAGTGACCGTTCTTCGCTTATGTCATGGCCCATAGAGACGGGATTCAGAAGTTCATATCGTTTCTCGTCACATTCAGATTTAGAACGTGATAGATTAAGGTCAAAACCAGGCTCACCCCTTGTTTGACTAATCGAGACTGGAACGTGATAGATTAAGGTTTGACCTCCAATCATATCGAACCGAGGTGCAAGGTTATATCGCCAAGCTCGAGACCCTGGGACCGAACAACATTGAGATCCAGGTGAGATCGAGGGAAATTTTCCAAGACGAATAACAGAAGGACAAAATATCCGCGATCGGGCGTAAATCAAGGTGGAGATCTCGGCATGTATCAAGAATAGGTCGATTAATTAGCTAATCATGAGATTTCTTACCTCATATAGAACTGTATCAAGAGTAGGACTCCGCTACTATATAAAGGGGGTCTGATCATTTGTAAAACACATCACATTCACGCAACATAAAGCAACATACTATTATTTCTAGCTTTCATTACCTTGTTACTCTGTTCACATATAAGTTTAAACATCTCTTGGTTCAAGGGTGATCGAACTCGAGAGAAAAGGCTATTTGATTCGTGTGGTTTACATTTATTTATTTTATCGTCAATTTCAATATTAATCTATTCTCTTTGTATCAAGTTATATCATGTATCCTTAAAACCGCGTATAAATTCAATTATTATCCGATTTTAGGGTAAATAATTTCATTAGAGTCGTGAGAAAGAAGGGAAGTTGGATAAGAGTGTTTTATTTTCCCTTAATGAGCAACATAATATTCAAATCGATTAGACAAATAAACTTCTAATACCTAATTGTTAAACATAATAAATTAAATATAAACACTCAATAAGGATGATAGCTACAATATTTAACAAGGTCGAATGATGCTATAAAGTAATTCCATAAATATTTGTACCTCCAAGAGATCATCCTAGTTCCAACTCAGACTTATTTTATTAAAACAAAAAACTTACAAATGGGAGAGGATATAAGCCTTCCTCCTTATGCTTATGGGAGTGTGGCTAATATGAGCTAGCTTGGTTAGCTTCTTTTCGACAATGTTTGATTACAATTACTTAATATTATGTTGAACATTAGCCGTTTGATCCATGTAACAGTCTTTTCCATTTTCTAATGTACTTTATAATTCCCAGCAATTGTGTTAATTAGCAGTAGCATAAATTTTATTTCTGTTATTATTATGTTATTTAGACCATTCCAGTCCATATTGTAGAGCCTGAACTAGTTACTTGTACCATTGCCTAATTTTAATTTAGGGCTATAAGCTACTATATATCACATGGACTGCACTACTTCTAATCCCTCACAGTTTTTCCCTATACAATTTTCATCACTATTAAGTTTCACATATTGAGAATGGTGTTTCAGCCATTTCACTACTACTATCTTTCTTCTGCTTCCAATTCTGGCAAGATAGATAACTTTAGTGAGATTGAATTCCTCTAACCATTGACATATAATTGATTAGCTCTATCTAACATATAGTCTTTGGATATCCCCTATTTGGTAAACTGAGCTCCAATCAGAATAACCTGCATCTAAAAGTCCACATTCAGTAAAATAAAGTCAATGTGCTTGTGCATTTTATAATGTACACCCTCATACTCTCCTCAGGACAGGTGATTACATTGAAATCACAAACTATATCACTCATGGTCCCTTGAATCTATTAGCAAGACTCATAACATCTCCTTGGGGATTTGAGTTTATTTGGCATAAAGAGATGTAAGATAGACAGATTCAGTACAATGAGAACAAAAATAATATAACAAGTGACTTGTTTAACATTGTCTTCCAGGATTTGCACTTTAAAACTATCTTATTAGAGATGTTACCATAGGCATGATTAGACCCTAATTCAGCTTGTATTTCACTAGGTATTTGATTTCCTTTTAGGCTCCTGAATACTAATAAGTGGAAGGTGGTATGACCTCTTGAGACTTTTGAGTCTCTCAAGTGCACCCATTGTTTTGATACTCCTGGCACTCCAAGATAGTATATGCACCATCTTAAGTATCCAAGTTTACGGTAAGGAGTTTCTGGGTTCCCTAGGGGAGAGTCTAGATTTGTCACCTTTGAGGACCTTAGGCCTCATTTACTTTTATTTAGATTAAGACATCTGAATCTAAATATATATTTAAATATTAATATGTGTATTAAAATAAAAATGACTGAATCTGAATATATATTTAACTATTAATATGTGTATTAAGATTAAAACGTCAGAATATATTTACACATTTGAATATTAAGATGTATTATCAATATCTAATTACTGAATAATTAAGATTGTTTGTTTTCTCTACATCTAAATATGTAAAATTTATCTTTATCTGAAAAATAATAAGTATAAATTCAAATAAAATAGTACCAATTAATCTATTATTACATTAATAAAATATTTTTTGAAATTATATGGTGGTCGGTAATGATGATGGATAACATTGGTGGTTGTGGATCCCGACTAGGTATTGGTTGGTGGTGGTGGTGGTGATGGTTGGTAGTAGTATATGGTGATGACAGTAGTAGTTAACAGTGGTGATTGTTGGTGATGGTGATGGTGACTGATGATAGTGATGGGCGATATATAGTGATGTTAATCTATAATAGTGGGGGATAACGATAGCAGTGGTAATAGTGATTAGTATTAAAAGTGTAGGAGTAATAGTGAAATATTATTTTTACATAATTTTTCGAATGTAGAACATCTTACTGATATTAAGACTATGTTATAGCATGTAATAACATATAATAGTATGTTAGAGCACGTAACAAATAAAGACGTACAATAATTAAAAGTATGAAGTAAGTCATAACATGTAACAATTAAGGACATACAACAAGTAAAGACGCATACATTAAGTAAAACATGTATCACGTATGAGCATCTAACAAATAATAACATGAAATAAGTAAAGATATGATATAAATAAAGACGAAAATATAACAAGACACTTTGCATGCTTAAATACTTGTCACCTTACATATACACCATCCTCACACATAGATCACGTAGCAAATAAATCAATCATGTCCTAATTTCCTCAAATCAAAGTTAACAACGATACTTACCTCTTTCCGCAACAAGATCAACAATCCAAAACGACTTTTCCTTTAGAACAAGCCTCCAAACCATATGAATCTATGATGTTAGGAAGAAATTGCTCTCCAAAAATCGCTTTTATGGAGTATAGGTCTTAAAAATAGTGTAAAATAAGCTAAGCCCCGAAATTTTAATCTTTTACCCAGCTGCAGGTATCGTAATTTCGAACTCTTGTTCGCAATTGCGATTTTCGAAAATGTGAACCACTGATCGCAAATGTGATAAGTGCTTGAGCTCCTCTGATGTCACAAATGTGACACAATGATCCCAAATGTGAAAACTGGGACCATCACAAATGCGGAAATGGCTTCGCAAAAGCGAAGTCGTCCCCTTCTTCCCTATAGTCGCAATTGCGTCAAAAACTTTGAAAATGTGATGCTTGAACCCATCACAGATGTGAACTAAAGTGAAGCTTCCATCTCCCTTCACAGTTATGCAAATGCGAGGCTCCCATTTGCGAACTGATCCTCGCAAATGCGAGATCTGCAATCCAGCAACACAACATTCATACCAAATCCGTTTGCAACCTATTTGAAACTCACCAAGCCCCTCGGGCTCCAATTCGAGCATTCACACAAGTATATTAACATCATACAAATTCTCTCACAAGCTCCAATCATCAAAATAACATCAAAAATAAAGAAGCGCTCACCAAAACTCAAGATTTTCAAGGTTCAAACTCAATTTTCCAACTTGTCACATAAAGCACCGAAACGGCCTTGGGTCACTCGAGACCCCGACCAAACATGCTTACAAATCCAAAATTATCATAAAAACCTACCGAAATTGTAAAAATACTAATCCGAGGTTGTTTATCAAAAATATTGACCGTGGTCAACTCCAGCCACTTTTATAGTCAAAATTATATTTGCATTTAAAATTTTTTGAAATTGACACGGACCAGGCACACAAGTTATAATTCATCAAATATGGAAGGTCTCGAAATATGAAAAGGGGAGCTATACTCAAATTGACCTGTCAAATCATTACATTCTCCACCTCTAAAAGAAACCTTCGTCCTCGAGCGGACATAGAAATATACCTGGATTGGTAAAAAGATGCGGGTATCTACTCCTCATGTCAAACTCGGACTCCCAAGTAGCCTCCTCAATCAGTTGATCTCTCCAACGCACTTTCACAGAAGGAGTATCTTTAGATCTCAACTTTCGAACATGTCGGTCTAGAATAGCCACCAACTCTTCCTCATAGGTCAAATTCTCATCAAGTTGCACCACGCTAAAGTCTAAAACATGTGACATATCCACATGGTACTTCAAAGCATGGAAATGTGAAATACCGGATATACCCATGCTAGTCTATGAGGAAATTCAAGCCTATAAGCAACCTCCCCAACTCTCTCTAAGATCTCAAACGAGCCAATAAACCTCGGGCTCAGCTTTCCCTTCTTCTCAAATTGCATCACACCTTCCATATGCGAAATTCTGAGAAGAACCTTCTCACCCTCAATGTAAGTCACATCACGAACCTTCCGATCAACATAACTCTTTTGCATGCACTGTGCTGCATGAAGACACTCCTGAATCAGTTTCACCTTCTCCAAAGCATCACCAACCAAATCTATGCCCAATAATCTAACCTCACCGGGATCAAACCAACTAACTGGAGAACGAAATCGCCTTTCATATAAGTCCTCATATAAGATCCATCTGGATACTCGACATATAGTTGTTGTTGTAGGAAAACTCCGCTAGAGGCAAAAACTGGTCCCACTAACTCCCGAAGTAAATAGAGCATGCCCTCAACATATCTTCTAAAATCCAGATAGACCATTCGGCTACCTGTCCGTCTGAGGGTGAAATGTGATACTCAGATCAACCTGCGTGCCGCACTCACGCTCCACAACTCTCTAAAAGTGTGAAGTGAACTGCGTTCCACAATAAAAAATGATAGAAATGGGCACACTGTGTAGGCAAATAATCTCTCGGATGTAAATCTGACCAACTGCTCTGAAGAGTAGGATTTCATCACCGGAATGAAATGCGTGAACTTGGTCAACTAGTCCACAATGGCCTAAACAACATCATACTTCATCAAGGTCTATGGTAAGCCTACCAAAAAGTCCATAGTGACGCACTCCCATTTCTACTCTGGTACCACCAACTTCTGAGTCAAACCACTGGGTTTCTGATTTTTATACTTCACATGTTGGAAAATCTAACACCGAGAGATATGTCCAACAATGCCTTTCTTCATCTTTCACCACCAATAATGTTTCTTCTAGTCGTGATACATCTTTATGACGCCTGGATGAATGAAATACCGTGAGCTATGAGCCTCATCAAGGATCAACTCTCTCAACTCATCAACGTTTGGAACACAAATCCGGCCCTGAAGCTGCATTACACCATCATCCCCAATAACAACCTTCTTAGCACCACCCATCCGCATCGTGCCTTTCAACACCAACAACTGATGATCATCAAACTGGCGAGCCTTGGTTCACTCCAACAAAGATGACTGCGCCATAACATAAGTGAGAACCCTGCTAGGCTCTAAAACATCCAACTTCATGAACTTGTTAGCCAAAGCTTGAACATCCATAGCTAATTTCCTCTCCACGGCCGGTATGAATGCCAAGCTATCCATGCTCTCCGCCTTCCTACTCAAGTCATTGTCCACCATATTGTCCTTCCCCACATGATATAATATGGTGATATCATAGTCTTTCAATAAATCTAACCATATCCGCTACCTCAAATTAAGATCTTTTTGCTTGAATAGATGTTGGAGACTTTGATGGTCTGTATAAACCTCATATGACACGCCATATAAATGGTGCCTCCAATTATTGAGCACGTGAAAAATGGTTGCTAACTCCAAATCATGAACAAGGTATATCTTCTCATAAACCTTCAACTAGCGAGACGCGTAGGCAATCACCCCACTATCCTACATCATACCGCGCCAATCCCAATACACGATGCATCACAATACATAGTGTAATACCTTGAACCTGTGGGCAATACCAATACTGTGTTGTAGTCAAGGCGGTCTTGAGATTCTGAAAGCTCTCCTCACACTCGTAAGACCATCTGAAAAGAGTGCCCTTCTAAGTCAACTTGGTCAAGGGGCTGAAATAGATGAAAATTCTTCCACGAACTGGCGATAGTAGCCCGTCAAACCCAAAAAGCTCTGAATTTCTGTAGCTAAAGTAGGTCTAGGCCAATTGTGAACTGCCTCTATCTTCTTAAGATCTACCTTGATACCATCAAAATAAAACATGACCTAATAAGGCGAATGAGTCCAACCAGAGCTCACACTTCAAAAACTTGGCATATAGCTGACGATCCTTCTTACTCTGAAGTACAATCCGCAAGTGTTGCTCATACTCCTCCATACTACGAGAATAAAACAAAATATCATTAATGAAGACAATCACAAAGGACACTAAATAATGCTTGAGCACTCGCTTCATCAAATCTATAAAAGCTTCTAGAGCATTAGTCAAGCCAAGTGACATTGCCAAGAACTCATAATGACCATATTGAGTCCGACATCCGATGCCCTAATCTTCACCTGATAGTAACCAGATCTCAAATTAATTTTGTAAAACACTTTAGTACCCTGAAGCTGGTCAAATAAACCATCGGTCCTAGACAATGGATACTTGTTCTTGATAGTAACCTTGTTGAACTACAGATAATCAATGCACATCCTCATTGATCCGTCTTTCTTCTTAACAAAAAACACCGACGCACCCCAAGGCAAGACATTCAGTCTAGTGAATCCCTTGCCAAGAAAATCCGGCAACTGATCCTCCAATTCCTTCAACTCAGATGGACCCATGCAGTATGGTGGAATAGAAATAGGCTAAGTGCCCAGAACAAAATAAATGCAAAAGTCAATATCCTTGTCGGGTAGCATACCCGACAAATCCATAAGAAACACCTCTAGAAACTCACTCATAGTCGGCACTGAATCCATGGGAGCAACCTCTTAACTGGAATTCCATATGTAAGCCAAATACGTTAGATACCCCATCTCAACGATATGTCGAGCCTTCAAATATGAAGCCACCTTGCTAGTGGAGTGACTGAGGGTCCCTTTACACTCTAATCTACGCAACCACCATGGATAAAGTCACAGTCTGAGCAATACAATCTAAGATAGAGTGATGCGAGGAAAACCAATCCATACCAAGAATGACCTCAAAATCCACCATATTCAGCAACAAAAGATCAACTATAGTGTCAAAATCACTAATTGTAACAATACAAGATCTATACACCTGATCAACTACTATATAATCTCTAACCGATATAGACATCGAACTAGAACATCAAGAGAATCACGAGGCATAATCAAATATGAAGAAAAATATGAAGACACATAAGAATATGTAGAACCCAGTTCAAACAACACAGAAACGCCTCCAAGACATACTAAGATAATTCCTATAATAATTGCATCAGACGACTCCGCCCCAGGCGCTGTTAAAAATTCATAACGACAGGGATGTGCCCCACCAACCTAGCCTCCACCTCTAGGACGACCATTCACTGACTGGCCTCTAACTCTAAGTGACTGGCCTCTACCTCGGGCTAACTGACCCCCGCCTCTAGTTGGCTGAGCGGGTGGTGAAGCAACCTTACCCCGTCTTTAGTTGGATGAGCGAGTAATGAAGCAACTAGTGCCGGAATCATGGAACGAGTACCCTGCTGTGATACGCCACTATGAATTCTAGGATAATACTTTCTGATATGACCCACATCTGCACACTCAAAGAATCTCCTCGTTTAGCGCGATTGGGCTGAATATAAGGATGGCCCTGATAACCCGAAGGACTACTATAATAGCTATGAATTGGTGGTGCACTAATGGGACCTAAAGGTGACTGAATTCTAGCTACTCAGAAGGAGACCTATAAACAGTATGGCTACTAGAGCTACCATGTGTGACATGTATGGCTGACTGTACCGTCATAATAGGATGACCTCTACCAATGGAACCCTTGCCTCCAGAAGAGTCACCACCGAACCCTCTAAAATAGTGGGACTCTTGTTAGAGGCCATCTCTCTCGCCCGGCCTTTGATGCGCTCGATCCTCGTGAAGATCTCCACAACCTGAGTAAAAGGAATCTCGGTCTCGGTCTCTCTAGCCATCTTAAGTCTGATGCCATATGTAAGACCCTCTATGAACCTTCGTACCTTCTCCCTTTCAGTAGGGATCAGGATAGCGACATGGCATAAAAGATCAACAAATCTAGTCTCATACCGAGTAACAGTCATGCTACCCTGCTGAAGGCACTCGAGCTGACTGCGTAACTTCTCTCTCTGAGTGAAGGGAATAAACTTTTCCAAGAACAACTTCGTGATCTGCGCCCATGACCATCTCATAAACTTCCTACTACCTCTTGGCGAAACCATGCATCTGAAATACAGTGAAATCAACTCAGTTGAACCGCTCTAACCCCATGTTGCATAAAATATCATGGCAACGATCCAAGAAGTCTTGGGAATTCTTTGAAGGTACCTACTAAAGTGAGGGAAAACAACTTGGTGAACTTGTCCAACCTCTTTAGCTCATCACTTGACATTGCGGGTATGTCCCTAGGCTGTGTAGCAATAATAGGTCTAATCTCCCCGACTGGCAGAACTCCTAGGGTCTACTAACCATGGAAAATTTGCTTTGGGGTATGAGTAGTAGGCCTCTTGCTTGAGAAATGGCTGGTGCGACGAGAAACACACTGGCATGAGCCATAATCTCCATGAAGCGAACCATGCGGACTAAGGCATCCTGAAGCCCGGGGTAGAAATTAACCCCTCTAGGACCTGAGTTGGTTCCACTGACTCTATTGGAACTGGTATCTCATCATCCTGCACTATCCGAGGCTTAATAAAGAGTGTCGGTGTGATTCTCTAAGTTGAGCTCTTCCTCTACTTCTGGCTTTGACCCTGCCCCTGCCCCGGCCCCTACCCTTAGTAGTGGCTGCAATCTGGCACTCCGTATCCTAATCAGCTATGGTTGTTGTATGCATCCTCAACATCTATGAGAGAATAAGAGAATAAAGATTCAATATTAATGATAGATTAAAGTCTCACAATAGAGAAGAAAGAAGGCAAAGTTTCCTAAGGCCTTATAACCTCTAGAAGATGAGTACAGACGTCTCCATACTGATCCTCAAGACTCTACTAAGCTTGCTCATGATTCGTGAGACCTATGCAACCTAGGGCGCTGATACCAACTTCTCACGACTGAAAATCCCAACCATAAGGTCGTGATGACGCCTAACATCCAATTTCTAGGCAAGACAATATTAGCACAAAAACTAAAGCAGTTTAACAACTAAGATACAATAATATCAATGAAAGGATAAAATAGCTTAAATGTATAATAGATGTACAACCATCGCTATCTAAGACTATCCCTAGAATCAGGTGTCACAAGTATATGAGCCTTTAAAAATGCTAAATACAAGTCTGAACTGAAAATACAATATTGTCTACAACCATCGCTATCTAAGACTATCCCCAGAATCTGGAGTCACAAGTATATGAGCCTCTAACAATGCTAAATACAAGTCTAAACTCAAAATACAATATTGTCTGGTACAATAGATAGTAGTAAAAGATAAGAAGGGCTACTCCGGGGTCTGCAAATGCCAAGCAACACTTCCTCAGGTCTACTGAGAAGGGTTCGAGCAATCACCTCCGAACACTGATAGGAACAACACCAAAATTTTCACAAGAAGTACAGAAGTGTAGTATGAGTACAAAAACCCTATGTACTTAGTAAGTATCGAGTCTAACCTCGACGAAGTAGTGATGAGGCTATGACACGACACTCACTGTAAACCCGAACTAGGTATAAGCAGAGAAGCAATAATAGTGAAGAGAAACGGATAACTATATAACGAACGAAATAAAAGAAATAGATGACAAAGGGCCGCAGAATAACATCACGTCGCAACCTCATAACACAACACAGTACTGGAGCATAATATCCAAGAACAATTACATAACATCCTTTCCATTATGGTGTGCAACCTGATCCAATATATATGTATAATAATATTGTTGTGGCACGCAACCTGATCTAATATATATAGCAATATTGTTGTGGCATGTCCAATTCAATATATATAATAATAATACTATTGCAGCATGTAATCCGATCTAACATTTATATATTGGATCGTATTGCGCACCGCAATACTATTATATATATATATATATATATATATATATATAAAAAAAATAGTATTGCGGTGCG
>ML310210.1:0-67980 GCA_005239505.1 Nicotiana paniculata
GGGGGAACCATCCGCCCGGTTTTTGTCCGAACGGTTGCACAACTGGCCGATATCTTCACAAAGACATTGGGAAAATCACAGTTTGATCACTTACTTGACAAGTTGGGCATTCGTGATCTTCATGCTCCCACTTGAGGAGGGGGGATAAGGAAAGAATTAGTGATAAGGAAAGAATTAGGGTTTAATTAGGAATGTGTAATATTTTCCTTATTAGAGTTTAGGTCTTGGTCTCCTATTAGGTTTAGGTTTTCTCTTATTTCTCTAACTTCTTTGTCTATAAATACTTGTNAACATAAATAATTGTATTGCTAATATCCTTTTTTTTAGGTTTATAATTTTTATAAAATATTAAGTTTAGTTGTCTTATTTTCTTTTCTTGGTTTCAGAGTCCTTATTTTCCTTATCTCTTTTTATTTTTAGGAGTCGTGTTCCAAGAAAAAAATTGAGTCATTCTTTTCTAAATTCATCATATAAATCGGTTATCATATGGTACTAAGAATCAAATTTTTAAAAATGCAAATTTTAAACCATACATTAGAAAACAAAATGTATTCTAGGTGAGTTGTCATTAATTATTTTTCTTTCTTTTAATTTTTATTTCAACAAATGAAAATATCCCTATATTTTTTGACATACTAAGTTACTTGTTATAAAATTTTTGCATATTGCATTCATTTAAAACTTATCATTGATGACTTAATATATGTATTCTCCGTGCACACATATTTTATTGAATGGCGTTAAGAATGCGTACAATGCACGTACACTAGAGCTAGTAAAATAAGAAATGAGAAGGAGTACGGCCATTTAAAAATAAATAATTGTATTGCTAATATCCTTTCTTTTTTAGGTTTACAATTTTTATAAAATATTAGGTTTAGTTGTCCTTATTTTATTTTCTTGGTTTCGGAGTCCTTATTTTCCTTATCTCTTTTCATTTTTAACAGTCGTGTTTCAAGAAAAAAAAACTGAGTCATTCTTTTCAAAATTCATCATATAAATCGTTTATCGTATGGTACTAAGAATCAAATTTTTAAAAATACAAATTTTAAACCATAAGAATGAAACATTAGAAAACAAAATGTATTCTAGATGAGTTGTCATTAATTATTTTTCTTTCTTTTAATTTTCATTTCAACAAATGAAAATATCCCTATAATTTTTTTACATACTAATTTTTTTTTTTTTTTGGTAATAAACGATTTTATTTATCAATTAACTAGTTTGGTTACATAGCCCAGTCCTCCCGTTGGGAGCAGACGAGCGTGGGATAATATAGTCAGAACCAAAAGAAGACATAACAGAGTTTTTCAGCATAGTCAAATTATTTAATACAACAACATTAGTAGTCCTAGTCCTAGTAGTGCTAATCCCCTCTTTGTCAGTTTCTACAGCATCTCTTAAGAAGTCCAGGGCATCTAAAAATAACTGGCTATAGTAGATAGTGGTTTTCTAGACTCCATGATGTGCTAGTGCATGAGCGACCTTGTTGCCTTCACGGAAATTGTGTAGGATTCGCGGATTCCCCAACATCTTCAGCAAGTACCTGCAAGTGAAGAGAATTGCATTTTATGGTGGATAATTATTAGTTTCGATTATGATGGCATAGAGGTGGAATCTGTTTCTACTTGGAGGTTGGTCAAGTTACAGGCTATTGCTAGGTTTAAACCGTAGCATAATGCCTCAAGTTCCATGTATAGTGGGGTGGGTCCATAGCTCTTTTTACTAAATCCCAGAATCCAAGTCTCATTTGAGCTTCTAAATACGCCTTTTATCCCTTCTTGATTGCACCTACCTATAAAAGCTCCGTCTATGTTTAATTTTACTTGATGTATGGTGGGAGGTTCCCATTTAGTAGTAACTATTAGGGACCTATCTACTTTTTTACAATTGATATTGCTACAATGTAGGTATTCCATGGCACTTGAGATAACAGTCTGGCTAGTAACAGTATTACAGAGGTTGTGAAAGGTATTTTTATTCCCGTTTAACCAGAGCAGCCAAAGAGCAAAGGAAAATAGGCAATCCCAGGTTAGAGAGCGACAATTGGTTGGCGGTTTGTATTTGTAGAGGTTATCTAGCCAATGGGCCTTGTGGGTGTCAATGATTTGTGTGTTAACACCTTGTTCATCACATAGGTGCTTAGCTATTGGACATAAAAGGAAAATGTGTTGTGGTGTTTCCTCTGTGTTGCTACAAACTGGCTTGTGTAAGGGAGTATTAATTCCAGTATGAGCTAGGTAGCTTTCAGTAGGTAAGCGATCATGGTAGCATTGTCAGAAGAAGTGTTTAATCTTATTCCAAGTTTTTAGTTTCCAAAGTCATGCAAAGTTTTTTGTTTGGTTTTCGGTGTTATTAGGTTTTAGTAGGGGGTACACATACTTCGTGTTGAAGACTCCATCTATGTTGGGGGCCCATATTGGGGTATCGGTGTGGTGATAGTCGTTAGCAGAATGAAGAGAGTGTATTTCTAGTGAGATGTGGGATGGGAGTTTAAAAGAGAGCTTTGACAAATCCCAAGTATTATTACTAAGAATGTGTGAAAGTTTGAGATTTAGGCCAGTAGAGGATAGGGCCCCCAAATCATACTAAGTTACTTGTTATAAATAATTTGCATATTGCATTCATTTAAAACTTATCGTTGATGACTTAATATACGTACTCTTCGTACACACATATTTTATTGAATGACGTTAAGAACACGTGTAGTGCACGTACATTAGAGCTAGTAAAATAAGAAATGAGAAGGAGTACGGTCATTATGCGCTATTATTTTAAATAAGTTCCGTTAGTCACAAACTTAAACTGTTTAATTTGTTCAAGAAATACAAATGGTATGAAATAAATGTAGCAACTTTAAGAATGAGTAGTGAATGCTGGGGAAAAAAACTATTAATTGTGAATTGGGTGAAGATCTTTTGGATTGAAAAGAAAAGGAAAATGGACGGTAGAGTAGTCTCTATTTTTAGATTGATAGAGTAAAGAAAGGGTGTTAACCGAGATGGGCCGGGCCGGGCCGGGTTGGAAAATTATTGAATCGTACGGGTAGAGTACCGAGCCGGTTACGGGTTATGCTCAACGGGTTTAACGGGTTCGGGTTAATCCGTGTAAAAACAAAATCGTATGGGTTATAGGTTTACCGGGCCGGGCCGGGTTACAGCAAAATATATATTTTTTTAAATTTTTTTTGTATTTGTTATAACTATCGTAAAAATATAAACAAAAAACAAACTTATAAAAATAGTGTTTGAATAAAGGATGCAAAGACTTTAAAATTCTTATATTTGAATATATCGTTAAGAATTTACTTATAATTTGCAAGTTCCAACTTCAAACTTGCAAATTAAAGTTTACATTTAATACTTCAAATTAAAGTTCAAACTTGCACTTATACGTCTAATAATATTTAAAAAAAAGACCTAGAAAAGGGTCATTTGTGCAAATCTGTCGTTGGGCAACGACTCCGTGCCAAGGTGACCGTTGCCAACGGATTAGTGGGCCCCAATTATTAAAACAAAAAAAAAATTGACCATTGTATCGGTCCGGGCCGGGCCGGTTAATCCGATAAAGTGTACTGTTCACTTTTACCGGGTTTGACCGGTCCGGTTAACCGGTACTCAAAACGGGAACGGACCAACCCCCTCTACCCGCCTACCCGGCCCCCTTCATATCGGGCCGATCCGGTTCCGGATCAACCCGGCCCGTTAGACAGGTTTAGTAAAGATCAGATCGGAATTAGGTATTAAATATTACTTTTTTAAATATATTGCAATCAAATGTCAAATAATAAATAAATATGCACTAGTAATCAAGTAATAATAGAATAATTTATTATTATTACATACGCGTCAGCTTTGAAAATAGGGAATAATTTAGCCGCACCTTAAATACCTTACTTGATGGAACTAATCAGAATCCCCATGTTGTACTTCCGTTGTTGTTTAATTAAAAGCTGATTTGGTCAAGTTGCCAAAAAAACTGTTCTTTTTTAAAAGTATTTTTGTTCAAAAATATGTTTCAAAAAGATACTTTTGTAAAGTAACCGTTTATGTTTGACTAATTAATTAAATAATATTTTTTGCAACCATACTGTGTCTGGCCTACCATTCCAAAATTTACCTTTGAGTATCAAATTACGAAAAAGGATCATAAAGTTCATTTTGCAATTAGTCTTATTTAAAAGTTGAAACATTTATTAATAAAATATAATTTAAAGATTTTGATTAATATAAATATAGTTATTCCAAAGCGATACTATTGGGTTATCTAGCATTACTTATTGCTTACATGATGATTTAAATATATCAAAACATATCATTCAATATAAATTAAAACATCTACTCTTATAAATAGCTATATAAAAGAAGAGATGTATTTATAGTAAAGAAGATATTCCAACGAGAAATAGGAGAAAAAGAATAAAAATACGATAGAATAACAAAAAAAGAAGATATGTATGGTAAAAAGAAACAAAAGAAAATAGATTATGAATAATTAATTTTCTGTTTCTGCTTCTTGGAAGAAGATAGAACTTGTAGCTTCTCCCCAAAAGTTAGAAATGTTCAAAAGTATTTTTTTATTTTGGCCAAATATCTCATATTTTCTAAAAAAATTAGTTTTGCCAAACAGGCTCTAAAGCCCTACGCCACTTACTTGCTCATTATAAGTATAATAAGCTATTTGCAAAAATTTAGAAAGAAAAGGGAAACATAAAAGAATACGAGCCAATATAGTGAAGCCAACAAAGAAACTGAACTAAAACGCAAAAAACACTCTACTGCACCTCTTCGACTTTAGCTAATGGAAAATAACTACTACTAGTAAGAAATAATGTGTATATTTGAACCTGTTTCACCATTAAAAAAATCACTTTTTTTTCCGAAAGACTAACTTTTTTCCCGGAGTCCGTATTTAGCCATAAAAAATTTCAAATTTTACTTGAAGTTGAATTTCAAAAATTCAAAATTTTGAAAAACTCCAAAAAGCTATTTTTCAAAATTATCACAAAAATTCAAAAAACAGCTCCAAATTGTATTCATGTCCAAACATACCTCTAATTTTCAAATACCATTTCATTTCAATTTTATAAATTTTATGTCCAAACGCCCATTGTTCTATCTTTTGCTTTCATCCGGAAGAACTGCGTCTATGTAATAGTTAATGTCAATTTAGCAAAAACTAGTGCAAGGACTAAAATGCCTACACTTTGGCAGAGGTATAGGCTTTCATTGTGCTGTAAGAGCTCGAGGACAATAAATGACTGTTCATGTACAAACTGGAAAGCATCACCATACGACACATAAGAGAGCTAAAAGCAGTCAGCATTATTCTTACCAGCACACACAAGAACAAACAGCAAACAAAGCTGTTGTGGATTAGACTTTTGGAGCACATATAGTTCTAACATGCTTCCATTACTTGGTGATAACACTAAACTTGTGCTACAACTCGGCAGTAAAAGGGGATACATAACAAGAAGGTAAAATTAGAGAGGGAGAAAAGGTAAACTGAATGAAAAGAAGAAGAAAAGTTGTAAAAAGACACTTTTAGCTCGCAATGAAACAAGCCCCAACAAATGACTCTTACTTGCAGTTCACTAAATACGCATCCCACCCTTGAAGCCGGTATTCACGAGCTGCCTCTATGGGGTTGGCCGCCTTAATAATTCCACGGCCAACTATAATGATATCACTGCCTCTATCAGCAATTACCTGAAACCATAAATACTTAAAGTGAGAGCTGCTAAAATAATTCTATGTCATGTTAAAACTAGAAGAGTTCTAGTAAAACCAATCAAAAGGTAGCCGGGAGGAGGAGGAAACAACCCCCACCTCACGGCCCCCACATAACAATAAAACAAAAATAGAAGTTTTTGCATCATGCAAATGGTGCGGAACGACAGACCAAAACGCCCTGGGCAATAGCATAACAATATGAAAATGTTTCATGGTACTCATATAAAACACAGAAGTGTCATAAGCTATGTTTTGTAGGAACTAACAATTTCTTCCTTTCTAGCTTCAAGCATCTGGTGTCCGGAACACACTGGCCCTACTAATTCAAATTCGCACAGTACAAAGCCCACTATGAGGGGTTTTAGTGTTCCATAGAAAAGAGGCCCATTCCCAGGTCCTGAATCGGAAAGGTTACCAGAGTGAAAAAGGACCTTTACCATTAATACCGCACCCTTCGGTGGGTAATAATTTCTTTCTACATCATTACATGTACATTTCAATCACCAAATCATCAAGGTGCAATCTTTGAACAAAGCCATCTTATGGATAAAAATTGCTCCTCCGGCTCATTATTTAAAAAAATTGTTTTCTGGTTTAATGTTGTGAGTGAAGAGTCTAATACAATTCCAAAAATAGTGTATATTCATGAAAAGGATAAGAGGGTAGACAAATTCCAGAGTAAAATAAGGGTTCAAATTCTCTTAGTACACTGGAGATAATGTGTTAATTTAAGCATCAACTATTGCAAAGTGTTGAATAGAGGTACAACTGCAATAGGCTTTCAAATGTAGTTGAGGCCATGATTGTCACCAAGCAAGGGTCAAAACGTATAGACGCTCAATTGGTTTATCTACACTCTCCTTCAGTGGGAGTCTCTCTCATAGTTTGTTACTCCCTCCATCCAATTTATGCAATAACAGTCTTTGAATGGGCACACAGTTTAAGAAAGAAAGAAAAACTTTTGAAACTTGTGGTCCAAAACAAGCCATAGACATTCGTTTGGCTAGAAATCATCTCATTAAGTGAGAAATGGGAAATTTAGTGTTAAATTATTTTCAAATATAGAATGTGTCATTCTTTTTGGTACAAGAGTTAAAAAGGAGTGTGCCACATAAAATGAGACAGAGGGAGTTTTTATCACATGTTCCACAAACACATGAATCATACATGCAATTAATTCCATGTAAAACAATGATAGAGTTATCCATCCATACATATGCTAAGACAAATATGCACAATACAATTGAGTATTTTGTTTATTTAGGTGCATTAGAGTTTAGAGAATAGTGCCAGGTAGAGTCAAATCATAATACTCACAGGAGATCCCTCTAAGAACTTACTAAGAATAGGTCATCAATTTCTTCCCCCCTTAGGATTAAGGATGACCGATAACTGCCTCAGATACCAAGAGTACAAGCGAAGGCTTGTCCCACGCATGCACAGCCGTTCTGATAGTTATGAAGCTAAGGTATGTAAAAGGAAGGGTTTTCAAACACCTAAAGAATGTTGAAAATTTTCAACCATTGACCGAGGCTCATCAGTTTGCCTTGATGGGTTCCTATCAATTACTGGAAGCACGACGTATATCCTAGCTACCAATAACGGCACGGTTGCCTCCTCTCAAGTCTGTTATGGATTTGGGGCTCTCAACCATTTACTTAATTGGCCCTTCCCTAGTTTCTTAACATTGTAGGAATTGTTTACTTGCTTTCTCTATTACATGCAGTTACTAACAAAAAAAGTTTGGTTCATGGTGTCAATAAATTATGTGTTGAACTAGAAACGCCACAGGGACATGATACCAAATGATATGTCATTGAACAATGGAGCTCACAGTCAAGGGGATCAAACTACAAAAAGAAGAAAGAGGTAGTTGACTGGTTCTGTAACTAACAAGGGCTTGAGAAGTTGCAACGAAGATAAAGAAGCGAAAAGTTAGGGAGCTCTTTTGGCTTTCCAGGATGAAGAGGAGTTCAAAAGAAGCAGCTGCTAAAAATTCATCAGTTATCAAGAAAGGAGACAGTCAATCGTCTGAGAAGCAAATGGACGAACTCTTATGGCCAACTTACAGAATCATTCCTTAATGAACCAGCAACTTCAATGTAGGCAATAAAGGAGTAGCAACAAGCAAGTAGTATAGCTCATCTTTTAAGAAATAAAAACTAAGACAGGACCGGAACATGAATATCTTATGGTAGCAACCAGGACTTACTGCAGATGGAGTGTTATATTGTTGGCCTAGAGCATCTCCACCTTTGACCAACTGAACACCAGGCGTGGCATGGATGAGGGATGGGTTTCCAGGTCCATTAGGCCAAGAAGCAGGATTCACAGAGATGAATCCAATGACAAAATCTGAGTGATCCTCAGCAATTTTTACTGCTGCTGCCGTGTAAGCTCCCGTGGCTAGGTTACCCGAAGAACTCATTTCAGCAAGAAGCAACAGTCCCCTACCACGTGACAAGCCCTAAGTACAAAATAGTTGAATCAGATCTATATAGAATTTTCTGTAGCTCAGTAGCTTAGGTATCAGTAACACCAAACAAACCTTCAGTTTCAGACCATCCACAATTCCAGGACCAGAAATAATGTGTGCATTAGTTATATCCGCCCAATCTAAAATGCGAAAGACACCTCTGCAGACAAACAAGACAACTTAGGGAGATTAACTTTAGCAAAAAAGGAATATGAGAAAGAAACAGTAATCTGACATCCCTCACCCTTCATATTGCATCGTCACTGTATTTCCAATGTCAGCAAACTTACGATCTTCAAATATTAAAAAGTTATGTTTGTCTGCAATCTACAGAAGAAAAGAAACAAGAGTAAGCACTCAACATAAACTTTAATATCTATCTATTGGCAAAAACAAGAATTATTGTTAACCCTGTTCAATATCATTTTTCCATTCAACTTGCAGAGAGTGTCCATATCAACCTAACATTGGCATGCATTATTTAAGCCAACAAGCACTTCTATCACATAGTATCCTGTTATTATGACCAAACATTTAGTACTCTGCTCCAGCTATCAGCCCAGGAAACGAAATCATTTTCCAGGTAACTACCTAAACATAAGGCAACTCCTTGGATGCAAGTGCTTGAACTTTTTTTTAATAAGTAGATGCAGTGACTGAACTCTTTAGACTAGAGTTGCAATCCTGCCACCAGCCAGCTCATATATCCTAATCAATAGCTCATGCACATAATGAAGGAAAAAAGGAATCCAGAAATAAGTTAAACATGGTCTAAAAGTTTCTACACTAGAGAAAAAACTGGAGCAATAATGACATCATCATCCACCAATCATGTCAAAGAGTAACTGACCGATCTAAGCTTAGATCCGAAGTCTGGAGTGAAATCAGGCAATATATCAACATGTGTTTTTAACATGCAGATTTCAGGTCCAACCTGCACAGGAAGATTTGAAATAAACTTGTCAAAATATTACACATTAAACACACAAACATAAACCATTGGACAAAGATTAAATAGGAAAGTAGGAAATGCCGCCTGATTTCCTTCTGTCACACCAGAACAAAGGAGGCTTAGGACAATTCATATGCTAAATGCAGCTCTAGTCGTTACACTTTGATACCTTTGTAAACCTCAAAAGTCTCAATTTCTCTATTAATTCGATACCCAAAGACAGGTAATAAAGTCTCCACAAATCCTGTGACACAAATTCAAATTTAACAAGAAAGAACAGCACAGGAATGGTGATTTTCATATCCAACTAGCCCCGTTCCTTGTTTACAGAACTTGTTATACATGCACAAATGATTAAGGCTGCTTACATCAAATTCGAGGAAACAATACCTTATTCACGAATGATTACAAAAAGAAGGAAAAAGATACTTTTGATCACCTTGTCAGCAATATCTAGCAATTCCGCAGCTGTGGCCACATCAGCAGAAAGGCACAAGTTAGTCTCCTTTTGCACCATAATTTCAAACAACTTCTTCCCGGTAGGATTTTTTGCAATCTTTGCCCTCTCCTGATATGGTAATCTGAGACTGACCTTAGTTTCCTTCACTGGCACTGGAACCGCAACCTTGCGGTTCTCCTCTAAGAATTTCTTCACCATTTTTTCTGTTTCCTCTGAAACTCTACCCTTTTCCTTTAGTATCTTCACCATCTCAGTCAGTTTCACCATTGAATGCAATGTGATTCCATTCTCAGCCAAATTTTCCCTTCCTCCTTGCTCTCTGCCCAGAAACAATCACCAAATAAATCACCTCAGGAAAAGATAATGCATATGCTTAGCTCTGAACTCCAACTTCTACAAGCTTTCCGCTAGTTTTAAATGCACTACACCCTGCACAGCTGCACTTACTATCACATTCTTCTTGCAAAAACTTCTTTGGAAAAAACTGTTGCAACCATTTAATTTTGATGTGATATTATTTCCTTTTAGCCTATCCCAAAATAAAAATAAAAATCTTTTTATATCAAAAAACAATTTTACTTTAAACTTTCTATTTTACAAGATATTTATAGTCACACAAATGTCTATTTGGAAGTTTTTTTCTTAAAATGCGTGCCTAGTACTCCTTTCATATGACACATTCATATATTTTAAAATAATTTAACTTTAAGCTTTTCATTTGCTCATTTTATCTCCGTCCACAGGCTTTTATAGTCACACAAATATTATGGCCCCGCCCAAAAGTCTTTTTTTTTTCTTATTAAACTCCATCCCAAATCAAACTATTTCACCTAAATTGAATACAAATTGAAACTGAGGGAGTACATCTTACCATTAGAAAACGAGAGTTGTGCTACTTTCAATAATACTTCAGAAAAAAAATACATTCTTTAAAAGGTAAAGTGTAGTAGTACTTGAGAAAAAGTCGAAATTTTACCGACCTATCAATCATGACGACAGCATCGGTAACGGTTAAGCCAGCGGCACGAAGAGGCGCAGCAGTCTCAAGTACCGAGGCACCACTAGTAACCAAATCCTCAACAATTAGACAAGCTTGACCTGGCTTAAAAGCGCCTTCAATAGCCTTGGCGGTACCATAATCCTTAACCTCCTTACGGCGCATGAGCATAGGCAAGTCATGCGCAGTGGAGATACACGTGGCAATAGGGAGAGCCGTGTAAGGCACGCCGCAAACGACGTCGTATTTGGTGGAAGACGGGAGGGAGCCGACGAGCGTTTGGGAAATCTGACGGAGAATCGAAGGGTAAGAGACGATTAAACGGAGGTCGATGTAGATTGGTGAAGAGATGCCGGATTTCAGCTTGAATTCGCCGAATTTGACGGCGGAGATGTCGTGGAGCTGGAGGATAATTGATTCCATTGTTTCAGATACCATTGTGTTTGTGTTTTTCGCGAGCCTTTAACAGAGTAGAGTGTTGAGAGAAGGTGGCTAGAATCCAAGTTTGAAGAAAATGGCTCTTATATAGTAGTCGCTTTCATATTGGAAACTGAGAGGTTTTATTTAGGGCTTTTGTATTGGCTACGTATGCCGTATGTATTAGGACCTTATACTATACACACCAATTTATTTATAACACGCCCATTAAAAAAATATTAAATTTTATATAAAAATACCTACTATGACTAAATTACCCCTAATTAAATATTTAATATGAGGAGTAAGAAATTTTTTTTAGGGTTATATACATAGGAGTTATTTTGTAAAAATAAATTGAATTCTTTATTGATTACATAACCGGACACTTATTGTATACCAAATAAAAAAAGAAAATTGGTCACTTATTGTGAACTGGAAGGAGTAGTAATCTTTAGTATTTCTATTTTGACATACTAATTTTTGTTCATATAATAGTCTTTCTAATATTTTTAACACTTTTCAAGAAGATTATTTGATCTTTTTTAATAATAAAAGTATTGTGTAAACTAATTTCTGTCGCCCTTAAAATTATACTTCGGGGTCGTTGGTTTCAATATATATATAAGAATTAGTAATGCGAAGATTGTAATACATGAGTTAGTAATACATAAATTAATATGTAATGATTGTTATATTTGCTTTTAATTTTAAGATACTACTTTAATTTTTTGATCTATTACAAATGCAATTTTAGTTATATGATCATTTTAATAGGAGATCAGTAAAAAAAAAATAAGATCTATAAATAAACGCAAGAGACAACTTTGTTGAGATTATTGTTTTTATTCAAACTGTAAGTGAGAAAAGGAGATTTGTTCGCTTCTTTTAGAATTTTGAACACTTCTTACAAAAATATTTGATAGTCTTTAATAATAGAAACATTTTTCTAAATTAATTTTTATCTAATTAAAGCAATAATGGTGAATTTGAAAAAGATAAAATTGATAAAACTGCATCTTGATTTCTAAAATGTCAAATATTTTAGAACAAACTTAATGTGTCAAATTAGGTTGTATAAAATTGCGCTCTTCATTCTAATTTTGCTCAAGTTCACGATGGATCTTAGAGTTCTTGCAACAATTATTAAGAAACTTTTTTTAAAATAATAAAAAATCCAAAAATATACTATTAATGCCAAAAAAGGATAAAAAGAACATGCTTAATAAAACAAGGAAAGTGTTAAAAGAACAAAAACACTCCTATAATAACTTTCGGCGTTGTCATAAAGCAGGAGCTACCAAGCTAACATCATTGGAAACAAAATTTTCTTTATTATTAAAAAGAAAAGGTGCTCCATTTACAAGTGAAAGAGGTCTCGAGTCGAGGAAGAAAAACCAAGCTCTGTCAGTCAGACCTCCTCAGAAGTACGTGATTTCGCCTTTCCAATCAATTGATGTGGGAAGAACTCTGGACCTATTCATTCCTTCTCAGACTCGCCTAGCGGTCTTTTTCATCTCGTAAAGCGGTATTTCTCTCTTTTATCATCTCTTCAAGGACATAGAGCCTCCATGGCACCGAAAATGTATCAGGGCTCAAGTGATTCAGGACATAAGACTTCCTGGTCAAGCCAAAAAGATTGCCGACTGGATGCTCCTACCCCAGTCCAACCATTTCCCGAATTTCAAGGGTGGGATTTGTATTTTTTGGACGAAGTTATTTAATTGTCCCTTTTTTCCCTGATGGATGAATATTATTTTTCCATTGAATGCCTCGTTCTTTCTGCTGCAGCTGTTTAGCTATATTCGTCTCCTTTTCTTAGTCCCCATCAGGAAAGCTGAGAACGGAATAGTGTTCGTGTCCAAAGGTGAACAAAGCCCTAGCTTCTAGAGTTCGCTGCTTTTCTCAGGCTGGGGAAGAAAAGAAAAGAAAGAGGGTCATTTTCTTTTAGGAACATGGCTCCTTCATTCACTTGCTCATGAACTCGCAGCTTCGCCAGAAGCGACGAGGGGGGGCTGGGGAAGGCCGACGACTACATGAGGGGGAAGCTTTCGTAGAAGAAATATATTTTTTTTCTCTTTGCACTTAAAGATGTTTGTGAAAGTTTTGTTAATTTAAAAAAAAAAAAAAAAGGAAAACGAAATTCAGTAGCAAACCCAAGGTCGTACGATCCCAAGTGAAAAGCCTATTAACAAAACTTTCATAAAAGGATGAATTTCGTTTTTCCTTTGCTCGTAAATTATTGGAAAATATTGAGATAAAAAGGTCCTATGCCTTTTAAAGTGAAGGTTATATGACATGAAAGACGCTAGTATTAAATTCCAATCGATAAAATGATATATAACAATTTGGTTAGAATAAAATAATTATACAAAAATCTCATATGTTTATTTATTTATTTAGCTCCTATGTTATATTTTATGAATCTCCTACGAGAAAAAGTCATATAAATAAAGAAATACTTGTGATGGACTGAAAATTTTGATATCTCAATCTTTAGCAATGAGTGTGCTTTTGAGGAAATGATCTCATATGTCAGTTGCAATTGGAATAAAAAAAATGTCTCTACAAAGATCTCACGTTTTTATCTCTCTCAAAAATATATCATATAACTAAAATAACATTTTTCTATTATATAGAAAAGATAAGAGGTCGACCAAGGGTATAATGGTCATTTCAAATATATTAGTGCATTGTTTGCTTATATACTAGGCTCAAAAGTTTGGTTGTCGGTTGAAAAAGCAAATCTCACGTGGTCATAAGCTATTAAATTTTTTAGGGGGGCCCACTTTCCATTCAACCTTCACTATATTCATTAAATGCATTACTTGATGGTTATTACTATTTTTTCAATAAGTGCTTTTAACTAGAAACATTATCTTTTTGGTAATTTTATAATTCAAATGTTCACCTGATTAAAAATACTATGGTAACATACATTATATATGACAATTCTATTATCTCCTTAAGAAATATTATTTCATTAATTTATTTATTAACTATTTCAGGTAAAGAAGATTCTATTAAGAAAAAAATTAGTGATAATTTATGTGGATTTACATTCAGATGTTCTTGTATTATTTTCAATTGATATCATTTTATACAAAGTTCTCATTAAATTTTAATTTCAATTGGAATACTTTATAAAATAAGGAAAAAAATATTTAAGAATAAAATATAGTTTCAACTCCCTTTTTTAATTATAGAATATTAAAATTTGTTCAATTGTATAAGAAATATCCCCTCTCTAAAATATGATTTGAGAATATCTGAAGTAAAAATTAAGACAATTAATTTGTGAAATTTTTTTCTTTTAAAAATTATTATATATTAGGAAATATTAGAAGTATTGCCACGCAGGATTATACTTCTCCCTCTATGATCGAAGTTAGTTTGGTACTTTCTCTATTCAATAAGAATTCAATATTATATAAATTTTAAAATGCATAAATACACAATTAATTACTTTTAATAAATCTCAACACATAACTATTATGATGAAAATTTTATTATACCGTAAATAGTGTAAATCATATCAAATGAAATTTCTATTATATAGAAGAGAGAAGAGGAGGTCGACCAAGGAGATAATGGTCATTTCAAATATATTAATGCATCGTTTGCTTGTATATTAGGCTCAAAAGTTTGGTTGTGAGTTGAAAAAGCAAATCTAACGTGGCTATAAGCTATTAAATTTTTTAGTGGGACCCACTTTCCATTCAACTTTTACTATCTTCATTACTTGATGGTTATTATTATTTTTTCAATAAGTGTTTTAACTAGAAATATTATCTTTTTAATAATTTTATAATTCAAATGTTCACCTGATTAAAAATAATATGGTAACATACATTTATATATGACAATTTTATTATCTCCTCAAAAAATATTATTTTATTTATTTTATTTGTTAACTATTTCAGGTGAAGAAGATTTTATTAAGAAAGTTAGTGATAATTTATGTGGATTTACATTGAGATGTTCTTATATTATTTTCAATTGATATCATTTTATACAAAGTTCTCATTAAATTGCAATTTCAATTAGAATACTTTATAAAATAAGGAAGAAATATTTAAGAATAAAATATAGTTTCAAGTGCTTTTTTAATTATAAAATATTAAAAAAATTTCAAATTGTATAATAATTATCTCCTCTCTAAAATATGATTTGTTAATCTAAAGTAAAAATTAAGACAATTAATTTGTGGAATTGTTTTATGTTAAAAATCATTATATATTAGGAAGTATGAGAAGTATCGTCACGCAGGATTATAATTCTCCCTCTATGATCGAAGTTAGTTGGGCACTTCCTCTATTCAATAAGAATTCAACATTATATAAATTTCAAAATACATAAATATACAATTAATTGCTTTTAATAAATATCAACAAATAACTATTGTGATGAAAATTTATTATACCCAAAATAGTATCCCAATCATATCAAATAAAACTAGAAAAAATAATAATATTTTAATTTAAGGTCAATTTGATTAGTATTTAAGTGATCGAGAGATTAATTTATTTTTAATATTATGTCATTAAACCAGAACAAAATATAAATTTTCTTGTTAAAAAATCTTAATAATTATTATTCAAAGAACCAAAAAAACACCTATTCATCAACTATTTGGGAATACAATTAGTATGTTTTATTATTCAAATTTTGATTAGTATAAAAAGAAAAGGTAATACATTAACACAACTGAAAATACTAAAAGAATAAAACTATATACCATTCAATTTAAACAATGAGAAAAATACATCATGACTTATTTTTCAACTGACTTTTAATCATTATTTTATAGTAATTAATTTTAAGTTTGGTCGTGCAAGAATTTTTTAAAATAAAAAAGTGTAGACTCTATATAGAAATAATTTAAATTGTACTTGAATTAATATCTAATAATTGTATAATAAAGTATCAAACTTCGACAAGTATTACAAAGTGATTGGTATAGCAATACGATTTCAAAAAAATTAAAATGCACAAAATGCAAAAGATAAATAACAATACATGTAATCGTGGTTGTATACGTTATTACACAAAAGCCTATTCTCTTTCTTCTTTCCCTAAAGGCGTATAAAGTGTGTAATTAGCAATAGACCAAAAAATATCAAAAGGAAGAAAATAAAAAAAATTTAAAAAAGGAACAATTGGACCCGTGCATCGCACAAGTACATCATCTAGTTTCTATTATATATAAGAGAGAAGAGGAGGTCGACCAAGGGTATAATGGTCATTTCAAATATATTAGTGCATTGTTTGCTTATATACTAGGCTCAAAAGTTTGATTGTGGGTTGAAAAAGCAAATCTAACGTGGTCATAAGCTATTAAATTTTTTAGGGGGACCCACTTTCCATTCAATCTTCACTATCTTCATTAAATGCATTACTTGATGGTTATTATTATTTTTTCAATAAGTGCTTTTAACTAGAAAATTATCTTTTTGGTAATTTTATAATTCAAATGTTCACCTGATTAAAAATACTAACATACATTTATATATGACAATTCTATTATCTCCTTAAGAAATATTATTTCATTTATTTTATTTATTAACTATTTCAGGTAAAGAAGATTCTATTAAAAAAAAATTAGTGATAATTTATGTGGATTTACATTAAGATGTTCTTATATTATTTTCAATTGATATCATTTTATACAAAGTTCTCATTAAATTGTAATTTCAGTTGGAATACTTTATAAAATAAGGAAAAAAATATTTAAGAATAAAATATAGTTTCAACTCCCTTTTTTAATTATAGAATATTAAAATTTGTTCAAATTGTATAAGAAATATCCCCTCTCTAAAATATGATTTGAGAATATCTGAAGTAAAAATTAAGACAATTAATTTGTGGAATTGTTTTCTTTTAAAAATTATTATATATTAGGAAATATGAGAAGTATTGCCACGCAGAATTATACTTCTCCTTCTATGATCGAAGTTAGTTTGGTACTTCCTCTATTCAATAAGAATTCAATATTATATAAATTTTAAAATGCATAAATATACAATTAATTACTTTTAATAAATCTCAACAAATAACTATTGTGATGAAAATTTTATTATACCCTAAATAGTATAAATCATATCAAATGAAATTTCTATTATATAGAAGAGAGGAGAGGAGGTCGACCAAGTAGATAATGGTCATTTCAAATATATTAGTGCATTGTTTGCTTGTATACTAGACTCAAAAGTTTGGTTGTGGGTTGAAAAAACAAATCTAACGTGACTATAAGCTATTAAATTTTTTAGTGGGACCCCACTTTCCATTCAACTTTTACTATCTTCATTACTTGATGGTTATTATTTTTTATCAATAAGTGCTTTTAACTAGAAATATTATCTTTTTGGTAATTTTATAATTCAAATGTTCACTTCATTAACAATACTATGGTAACATACATTTATATATGACAATTCTATGATCTCCTTAAAAAATATTATTTCATTTATTTTATTTATTAACTATTTCAGGTAAAGAAGATTTTATTTAAAAAATTGGTGATAATTTATGTGGATTTACATTAAGATGTTCTTATATTATTTTCAATTGATATCATTTTATACAAAGTTATTATTAAATTGCAATTTCAATTAGAATACTTTACAAAATAAGGAAAAAAATATTTAAGAATAAATATAGTTTCAAGTCCTTTTTTTTATTATAAAATATTAAAATTCGTTCAAATTGTAGAATAAGTATCTCCTCTCTAAAATATGATTTGTTACTATCTGAAGTAAAAATTAAGACAATTAATTTGTGAAATTATTTTCTGTTAAAAATCATTATATATTAGAAAGTATGAGAAGTGTCGTCACACAGGATTATAATTCTCCCTCTATGATCGAAGTTAGTCGGGCACTTCCTCTATTCAATAAGAATTCAACATTATATAAATTTTAAAATACATAATACAATTAATTACTTTTAATAAATCTCAACAAATAACTATTGTGATGAAAATTTATTATACTCTAAATAGTATCTCAATCATATCAAATAAAGCTAGAAAAATAATAATATTTCAATTTAAGGTCAATTTGATTGGTATTTAGAGTGATCGAGAGATTAATTTATTTTAATATTATGTCATTAAACTAGAACAAAATATAAATTTTCTTGTTAAAAAATCTTAATAATTAATACTCACAATAATTATTTCAAAGAACCGAAAAAATACCTATCATCAACTATTTGGGAATAAAATTAGTATGTTTTATTATTCAAATTTTGATTAGTATAAAAAGAAAAGGTAATACATTAACACAACTGAAAATACTAAAAGAAACTATATATCATTCGATTTAAACAATGAGAAAAATACATTACGACTTATTTTTCAACTGAATTTTAATCGTTATTTTATAGTAATTAATTTTAAGTTTGGTCGTGCAAGAATTTTTTAAAATAAAAAAGTGTAGACTCTATATATAAATAATTTAAATTGTAATTGAATTGATATCTAATTTTTTGCTAGCTTTTGGGGTGTTGTGCATCAATTTGAGTCATCAGAAGGGCTTGGAAGCCGGTTATGGAACTTCGGAGTGAGGTAAGTCTCCTTTCTAACCTTGTAAGAGGGAATTGTCCCCATATGTGAAATAATTAATTATGTGATACTATTTGTGGGGGGCTACGTATGCACGAGGTGACGAGATTCTATAGGTAGCTACTAGTTATGCCTATGCCCGGGTAGTTTTAGGCTTACATCATACTTTGTTGTTATTATATTTGGCTTGTGTTTATTGTTTGCTTTGAGAAGAAGTTGCATTGAGCATACTTACTAAATATTTTTGAAAGGAATCGAAAATTATTATAAAAATGGGAATCTTGAAAGTTCATGTTTTGAAAAGAAATGGAAGAATACTTTAATAACTCGAGAAATCTATGTGTAACCGTGTCACATGTATGATTCGCGAGCGGAGTAAGTCCTCCTACCACACTCTTATGGGATCGGGCCGTTCGCCTCGATAGGATTTATGTACCACACTCTCATGGGAGTGGGCTATTCGCCTCGGCAGGTTAATAGATGTATCTATGGTTCGCGTCGTTCGACCCTTCGGCAGTACACAATTTACTTTTATGTTGGATCGGGCCATACGCCTCGGTATTTCCTATATATAAATTACCCTCATGGAATCGTGCATAATATTTGGGCTAGAAGATAATATATCTAAGGGCTTTCCCTTATTTGAAGTATGACAACCTCTTTGAGGAAATCCATTGTATCTATGTATATGCTCCGGTACGGAGGGAACTTGCTAGTTTAGAGTTGAGTAAGTTGTGAAAAAAGAAGAAGGGAAAAGTACCACGTAATTCATACATGTTGTTTCATATATTTGCCCTGTTTCGTACTTATTCATTTCGTTACTGTATTTGATATTATTTGACCTCTAGTAAGTGTTAAAGTCGACCTCTCGTCACTATCTCTTCGAGGTTAGGTGGGATACTTACTGGGTACACATTATTTTTGTACTCATACTACACTTGCTGTGCATTTTGTTGCACATGCACATGTATGTCTAGTAGTCTAGCTTGGCGCATCGGCATGGTTGATATGGAGATTTAGGTGGGTTGCATCCCCCGAGATGGCTCACATCCAGCAGAGTCTCCTTCAGAGTATTATATTTTCTTTTCTGTCCAATTTGTATTCCGGACAGTTATTGTATTACGTTTGTTTCCTAGAAATTGCTCATGCACCTGTGACACTGGGTTCTGGGATGACTTTGGGATCTATTTGTTAATTAAATTTGTTAAGACATCTTTATTTACTCAGTAAAGTTTATTGATTATTATATAATGTAAAGAAAAGTAATAATTTCAAAATACTAAAATAGAAATTTAATTAACTTTTAGTGGTGGCTTGCCTGACAGAGGTGTACATCACCATCACGACCTTCCATAGGATTTTGGGTCGTGCCAACGTGGTATCAGAACACTAGGTTCCCTTTGTTTTCACGAGCCATGAGAAAGTCTAGTAGAGTCTTGCAGATCGGTATGGAGACGTCTGTACTTATCTTCGAGAGGCTACAGGACTGTTAGGAGCACTTCCCTTCTTGATTCCTCATCGTGCGATTTGATTCCTTTGAGGCTTATGCCTACGTTTCTTCTTACTCAATCTTACACGTCGCGAAGTGCTTGCTATAAATAGAGAATTTGAGGAATTGTAATGGTACTACAGAGGAGAAAAAATACTTTGAATGGTAGAGTAATGAGACTGGGTGTTTTCAAGCGAGGAGAAAAAATATTCATCTGTGATGTGGTATCGTTGTCTTTGATCGAATAGGATGTGTTAAGTTCGCCGGTGCTATGGTTTCTTCGGTTGCATTGGGTCAGAGTATTGTGAAGTAGTATTGAAGAAGCGGATGTCAGAGATCGTGTGTGCGGTGGTTCAGGATTGAATAAGTATTTCTAATGTAGGCGGCTCGAGAAAGATGATCTTCGGAGAGGTTTGAAAGTTGTGGTGATCTGTTGGTTTAAGTGCTACAGAGAATGACATTGATTTGAGGCAAAAACTAGGCAGCATGTGATGAAGGAAGACATGTGAGAAATGTCCGGTGGTGGATAAATTTCCAAAAGTCCAGGTGTAAGAAACGAAAGTCAAGTGGTTGCTTAAAGAAGTGGGTTTGACCAAAGTTGGAGAGTGGCAGCGTAGCATATGAGTTCTGTGGTAAGATAGATGCGCATCTTGAGGAGAAGTTTGGAGGGATTTGGGAATTTTAGTGGACGATGATTGGGTCCACGGGCTTAAATTGAAATATTGACTATTGCGATGGGAGATGAGATGCAGTAGAGAGGAGTTGTTCGATATGAAGAAGGATGCAACATAGCTGTGAATTGGAAGATATGGTCGCACGTTTAGTAGACGTCCATAAGGAGTGAACGGACTGGTTCAGTTGGTGAAGGAGAACAGACATAGGTTGGGGTATTGATGTCGTGGAGATTGTGCAGTGAAGCATTGTTGGAAGGTGTCGGTTGGTAATTTTCGCAGGTGTGTTATCTTCTGTGAGCAGGTCAGGGGTTACGTGGTCGGCGGAATTTCTGCGAGGGACTTTACTGACTATTCAGTAAGAGGTGGAATATGAGAATGTGTTTAATGACTCAGAGTGCTTGTGAAATGCTGATGGAAGGATTTCAATGAATTTGGTGAGTTGGTTATGCAGGATCATGTCAACAATGAAGAAAGAATCTTGGTGGGTTCCAGAGTTGTGTAATAGTAGCTTCAAACTAAGTGGGAGAGTCCCACCGCCTACGATTGGGTTGCATGGTTATCTACTTGTGAGGTTTTTGGTCATTGGTGTATTGGTGAGTTATTACGACTAAGGGGAAGGAAACATCAGTGGTGATTTGAGCAAAGGATTGAGGAATGTGTTCTATATTGGGCCTTATCAGTTCTTGTGCTAGCAGAGCCTTGAAGTTGATTATATTCGGGACCAAGTAAAAGTGGGTGACTCTCAGCAATAATCCTAGTGAATTCAAAAGTTAAAATGTGGTGCCTAAGGATTTCAAGCCCACAGTATGGTTAAGAATTGAGCTTTTGCAGCGAATTATGAAAAAGGGGCTTGGAGTGTTCTATGTTATCTTCGGCTTGCAGTGTAGTATTTGGAGGAATGAGGGGAAAATGAATTCGGATTCGTAGAGGAATTTTCGGAATGGGTGTATCAGCTGAGGATGCGAGCATGCGCACAAGGAGGGTATGAGATAGTTTGTGGGATTTGAGACAACATGGTCTCGTGATACAAGGCCACTCGGGAGGAGTGCAGATTGAGTCGTTATGTGTTGAGTGGAGTTATCATTATTTCTAAGACAAGTTAAGGATAAGTTAGAAGAAGTAAGGTTTGTTAGCTATGGTTTAATTGGCATGATGGTGGCAGTGATCAGTACCTCCATCGTGATTATATTATGCATGTGATTTGCGGCGGTACGTGAGAGGCTTGACAACCGCTGTAATTGGTTTTATTTGGGGGTAATTAGGTATTATGGCCTGTGATGTGTAGGCAGATCCTGGAAGGGTAATGTACTTGAGGATTTGCATGTTCTATAGTTATGAGAATTCACTCGCGTATTGTTATGGTTCTCTTGGAATGAGTTAGGTAAAAAGTATGAAGTGTTCACCCTAATAGTGGTTCAGGGGTTATGATGAAATTCTTGTGCTGTCACATACTGGCATGTCAGGCGCAGTAAGCGGTATGGAATTTGAAAGTTGAGAATCGAGGTTGTAGTTTGGTGTTGACAAGAATGTCACGAGCTCGAATGGGCAGGAAAGAATTTAGATGTTTAGAGTATGCTGTATTGTCTTTAGCGTCACCTGAGACCGGTGTTTTATGAAAGAGGCTTTGCATCCTGGTTATGGATTCTTGATTTGCTTTACAGCGTTAATGTGGCCGGTGGTATGGATGTGCAGACTTGTTACCTTGTGTGAAAGGTCGTGGGAGCGTTACCGCGGGAAGATTGTACAAGTTTGACATTGTAGTCACTTGATTGATTGATGATTTAAACCGAGTATGAAGAATGTGGTAATATCGCTTATTTGAGAATTTATGCTTGGAGGGTGCTTGGTTCATTTGCTTGCGGACTGTGGAAGTTTTCTCCGGTTATGATGGTTGTTCTTGTGTGTTATGAGAAAAAAGGTGATTAGAGACCCGTGAAAGGTTATTAGTCTAGTACGGTGCGATCAGAATTGGCTTGAGGTTTGTGGATGGATTTAAATATGACAGGCTCTATATCAGGTCAGAGGTGTTCATTTCAGTATCGCACTACTCGTGGAGGAGTATTAGAACGTTGGGTGTAATTGCGGCGTCTGCTATTTCATATTATACTGTATTGTGCTGCGTGAGTTGTGCAACGACTTGATAATCTTATGTTGAGATTTCGCGTAGCAATGGTATTATGTGAGCAGGATGGCTCGTGAGATTCAGATCATATATCGCATCTCAGTTGTGCTTGAGTTTTGTAGCTTCTGGCGCTATATGTCTCCCAGGGGATGGTATTGTGCACCTAGCGTTGCTTGTGACCGATATTCAGTATTTTGTAGTAATGAGAAATTTAGCTCGGTGTGTATCTCCTTATGTGAACTTTATGTGTGGATCAGGTGGCACGCCACCACGGGTATGTTATTTGGATCGGGCTGCACGCCGCAGCAGTGTGATGTTGAGTACGATTTTCTATATTATATTTTTATGTGTTTTGTTTCCCATTTTCTGAGGAAAGTTCATATTAGTGTGTGAGTTGAGTAGTTCCTCCCAGAGTTCGTTTTCCTTATGTATAGCATTCGAGGTTGTAGTTTATTGGCACGTTGTGGCATCTTATGAGACTTTTGTTCATGTCTGGGGTGGCTTGTTGCCTGAGAGGTTCGTGCTGGGAGAGAAGAGATTAGTGGATCTAGGATCAGTGCAATCAGATCATATGAAATGTATTAAAGAACAAATACCATTATTTGGTTCACAATGAGGTGATGATTCTAGTCAAGAGGAGAGGTTCGATGATTTGTTGACTCTACAGTTGGTTATGAAATTCTACACATCTCGTTCGTTGTGGCGGTTATGTAAAAGTCTGGGCAAGATGTATATAGGTCATGAGATGCATTTGGAGCATCAGATTCGTGAAATTTTGGCTGTTAAGATCAGAGAATGTTATTATGGTTAGGTGAATTATGCGGTGTATGGTGTTAATTCAGCAAAGACATGTAATCATATTCTGGTACATTGTGTGGTGATTGATACTGTGTTTGTATGTTGGATACATGCCTGGTAGAGAATTCCGAGTGTTGGAATTTGGCTCTAAGGCTTATTAGGCTAAGTAAAAAGGGAAATCTTCAGATTTGTTCGAGCAAATGTACTCAACTGGGTTATGGTAGCACGGGCAGGTGCACGAGGTGTTAAACAATGATTTTGGACAACTCCAGAGTAGTTCTTAGCACGTTCGAGGATGAACGTATGTTTAAGTGGGAGAGAATGTAACGACCCGGCCGGTCGTTTTGAGCTATAGCACGTTGTTCGGCAATTTGAGGCCGTGAGAAGCTTCGTTTCAGGCATTATGACTCGTAGGCGTGGTCGGGATTGAATTTCGGGAAGTTCGGAGTCAGTTTGGAAAGAAAATCCTCATTTCGGAAGCCTTAAGTTGGAAGGATTGGCTAAGATTGGATTTTTGAGTAAACGATCTCGGAATCAGGATTTGAAGGTTCCAGCAGGTGTATGATGATTTCAGACTTGGGCGTATGTTCGAATCAGGTTTTGGATGACCCGGGAGCGTTTCAACGCATATTATGGAAGTTAGCATTTTAGAAGAATTTCATAAGTCTGGGTTGAAGTGCATTTCAGTGATATTGATGTCCATTTGGAATTCCGAGTCTGGGATAGCTCCGTATGGTGATTCTGGTGTTGGGAGCGCGATCAGAAGTAAATTCGAAAGTCCGTAGGTCAATTTGGAGTCATTTGGCTAAAATTAGAAATTTGAAGTTTTTAAGAAGTCCGACCGAAAGTGGAAATTTTGATATCGGGGTCGAATTCCGGTTCTGGAAGTTGTGGTAGGTCCGCAATGTTGAATGTGACTTGTGTGCAAAATTTAGGGTCAATCGGACGTGATTTTATAGGTTTCGACATCAAAAGTAGAAGTTGGAAATTCCAAGTTTATAAAGATTCAATTGAGTTGCGATCCATTTTTTCGATGTTATTTGAGGTGATTTGAGGCCTCGAGCAGGTCCGCATTGTGTTTTGGAACAGGTTGGTGTGATTGGACGGAGTCCCGGGGGCCTCGGGTGGATTCCGGATGGTTAATGGATCGAATTTGGAGTTTGAGGAAGGGCTGAAGCACCTGGTGTCTGGTGCCATCGCACCTGCGCAATAAGGGCCGTAGGTGCAGCGTATGGCTCGCAGATGCGAGATTTGGTTGAGCTGGGGAAGCCGAAGGTGCGGGTGCTTGGGCGCACCTGCGGGCGCGCAGGTGTGAGGCTGGAGGCCGCATGTGCGAAGGTAGGGGATGGGCAGTGTGTTATTTTAAACCGAGGTATTGGCTCATTTGCACTTCATTTATTCCATAGAAGGCGATTTTGGAGAAATTTTGGAGTGGCATTTTCGGCATCTTCCATAAGGTAAGTGATTTTTCCCATTTTTTGGGTTAAATACTTGGATTATACATGAATTAGGCATGGAAATTCGTGGGAAATTAGTAAAAATTTGGGGTTTTGGTAGAAAACCTATAAATTGGTATTTTTGGATTTTGACCACGAATTTGGGCATGAAATTGAGAGTAAATTATATATTTGAGTTAATGAGTCTATGGGCAAAGTTTATCTCCGAAAAATTTCAGAATCCGGGGCACGTGGGCCCGAGGGTGATTTTAATCGACTTTTCGATCGGGGTTAGAAATTTTTATAAATTAGATTATAATGAGTATTTGAGTATATATTCGTGGGTTTGCACAATTTTTGGCTAGCTTTGGGGCGTTGTGCATAAATTTGAGTCATTGGAAGGGCTTGAAAGCCGGTTATGGAACTTCGGAGCGAGGTAAGTCTCCTTTCTAGCCTTGTAAGAGGGAATTGTCCCCATAGGTGAAATAATTAATTATGTGATACTATTTGTGGGGAGCTACGTACGCACGAGGTGACAAGAGTCCGTACGTAGCTACTAGTTATGCCTATGTCCGAGTAGTTTTAGGCTTATATCATGCTTTGTTGTTATTATATTTGGCTTGTGTTTATTGTTTGCTTTTAGAAGAAGTTGCATTGAGCATACTTAGTAAATATTTTTGAAAGGAATCGAAAATTGATATAAAAATGGGAATCTTGAAAGTTCATGTTTTGAAAAGAAATGGAAGAATACTTTAATAACTCGAGAAATCTATGTGTAACTGCGTCGCATGTATGATTCTCGAGCGAAGTAAGTCCTCCTACCACACTCTTATGGGATCGGACCGTTCGCCTCGACAGGATTTATGTACCACACTCTCATGGGAGCGGGTCGTTCGCCTCGGCAGGTTAATAGATGCATCTATGGTTCGCGCCGTTCGACCCTTCGGCAATGCACACTTTACTTTTATGTTGGATCGGGCCGTACGCCTCGGCATTATCTATATATAAATTACCCTCATGGAATCGTGCGTAATATTTGGGCTAGAAGCCAGTATATCTAAGGGCTTTCCCTTATTTGAAGTATGACGACCTCTTTGAGGAAATCCATTGTATCTATGTATATGCTCCGATACGAAGGGAACTTTCTAGTTGAGAGTTGAGTAAGTTGTGAAAAAAAAGAAGGGAAAAGTATCACGTAATTTACACTTGTTATTTCATATATTTGCCCTGTTTCATACTTATTCATTTCGTTACTGTATCTGATATTATTTGACCTCTAGTAAGTGTTAAAGTCGACCTCTCGTCACTACCTCTTCGAGATTAGGCAGGATACTTACTGGGTACACGTTATTTTTGTACTCATACTACACTTGTTGTGCATTTTATTGCACAGACACATGTATGTATAGTAGCCTAGCTTGACGCAACGACATGGTTGATATGGAGACTTAGGTGAGCTGCATCCCCTGAGACGACCTGCATCCAACAGAGTCTCCTTCAGAGTATTGTATTTTCTTTTCTGTCCAGTTTGTATTCCGGACAATTATTGTATTACATTTATTTCCTAGAAATTGCTCATGCACTTGTGACAGTGGGTTCTGGGATGACTTTGGGATCTATTTGTTAATTAAATTTGTTAAGACATCGTTATTTACTCAGTAAAGTTTATTGATTATTATATAATGTAATGAAAAGTAATGATTTCAAAATACTAAAATAGAAACTTAATTAATTTTTAGTGTTGGCTTACCTGACAGAGGTGTCCGGCGCCATCACGACCTTTCAAAGGATTTTGGGTCGTGACATCAATATTAGCCTTATCATCATGTTCTAGAGGATTTACAATGTTATGTAATGCTTCGACTGTCAGATTAGGATATGTTCTCATGTAGACTGATCATGTGATAGGTTAAGCTTCAATACATCTAAAGAGGTACAATCAGAACTATCCCACCTATGATTTGGAGATTGCCGTAATTGTATTTTCTTTGAAGATTTAGAGACACTATTTGTACAATGAAATTTGCAAGATGTTATAGACCACAGGAGCCTGAAATACGCCTTCTAGTAGAGACATTTGAATTTTTAGCAAGGTAGATAGATAAAACTATTTAAGGACTATAATTATTGCACTATTCTATATCATCCTGGAAATGCCATTGTTGTGGCCAATGCATTAAGTAAAAATAAAAAAATAAAAATTGTGGGGTAGTTTAGCACATATAGCTCCTATACGAGACTTTTGGTTAAGAATATGCACAAACAAAATGGTACAGGTGTCGGATTTAGTGTGAAAAACTTCAGAGCCATTGTTGGCTTGTGTTCAAGTAAAGTCTTTATTAATATAGCGCATAAATGCCACTCAATATATAGATGAGAGATTATGCAAATATCAAGATGAGGTTCTAGCTCGTAAAAGAAGGATATAACTATTAACAGAAATTGTATTCTCGACTCGGTAACTAGTTTTGTGTACTAGATGTAGATGTGTTAAGACGAGTTATTTTTGAAGAGCTCACAATCCTAGATACGATGTACATCCAGATCCTAATAAAATGTACCATGACTAGAAGAAAATTATATTTATGAAAAAAGAAAGGAGGAAGATTAACTTAACCTTGTTTCTAAAAGTTTAAACTTGTTAGCATGTCAACATTTGTGACTCGCATGCACGCTACAACAACTCGAGATTCCAAAGTGATAATAAAATAGAATCAAAGTGAATTTTATGACAAAATTACATTAAACAATTAGAAGTTATAATTATATGTGGGTAATTGAAATTGGCTTACATGGTAGGCACACTTTTGCCGGTCAAAACTTCGCACACTGAGGATAAATATACTCAAATATACATGAATGAAAAATTGTCGAACTATATGGGGTATATTTCCTATCATTTCTGATAGAAGATCACAATTTACACACGATTTTGACAATCTTTCCAGTAAACATTGGTTACATGAGTAGATAGATCTTAGTACCCTATTTTATCAGCTGATAGGTGAGCAGTCTGAACGTGCTATGAAAATCTTGAAGTATATGTAGAGAACTTACATTTTAAGTTTGGAGGTAGCTTGCACTCTTATATATCTATAACTTAATTTTCCTACAATGATGGCTTTCAATCTAGTATTTAGGTGGCACCGTATGGAGCCTTGTATAGTATATGATGTTGTTCTCCTATCATATGGTTTGAAGACGATGAGACTAACTTATTAGGACCCGACTTAGTACAAGAAGCTATTAACAAGTTCCAGTGATCAGATTGCTCACAACTCATAATAGACAAAAGTCTTATGCGGATAAGAGGATAATGGACTTAGTTTTCACAATTTTGGGTAGTGTGTCCCTACGAGTTTTTCCTACGAAAGGTGTAATGTGCTTTAAAAAAAAAAGGTAAGTTGCGCCCGAGTTTTAAAAGTTCGTACGAAATACTTGACCAAGTGGGAGCTCTGGTATATCATTTGGTACTTCCTCTTGAGTTGTCTTTCATTATTCAAGTGTTTTATATTTTTATGCTAAGAAAATATATACTCCTCTCTAGTGCGTGAACCACCGACTTTACAGTTAATTGAGAATGTGTCTTATGAGGAGGAGCTGATAGTTGTTGTTGATAGACAAGTAAGTTAGTTACGGAAAAAAAGAAGAAGAAGTTATGTTCTAGAAGTCTTATGGAGAAATCATGTCGTAAAAAAAAAATTACTTGAGAAGTGGATGACACTACGAATCAAGTATCCTTATTTCAATTTACAAATACACCTATTTTAAATTCGGAGACCGAATTTCATAAGGGGGAGGATGTAATACCCCTTATTAAAGTAAGGGTATTTACATAATTAACAAAAAAAACAACAAATTGGGAAAAACATATACAAGTGGGTCTTAGCCCATCAGAAACCTAAATTAGCATCAGGAAAAAAAAGGAAATTAAGTTAAAGAGATTTGGGGAAAAAGAGTTTTGAGCAGCCACTTTTGAGAACAAAACGTGAGGCTTGCGCCTCTCTTTCGAGTGAAAGAGCATGAGTAGAAAATAAGGCAAATTCATAGAGAGGAAGAAGAAAAGAAATTAGAAAGGAACAAAATAAGAATAAGAAGAAGGAAGAGAAGAATCAAATAATTTAAATTTTGGCAGAAGTTATGAATATTTTTATTGCAGGAAGCTTTCACAAACCTTCTTTTTGCAATCAAAGGGGACGTGATTAAAAGGGGGATTGAGAATTGTATTTGGCATCAAAGTTATAACGATTAAAGAAAATAAGGAAATTCTTGGCTCTTCTTTAGTAACGCCTCATGCAGGGGAAACAAATAAATAGAAAATCAAGCTTTGAAAGGTAATCTCCAACCCATGATCATAAATTTGACTTTCATATAATATGAGTAAGTTAGATTATGGACTAGTTGAATTACTCATAGCATGGATAAATACAATTTGACGAATTAATTTTCAAATATGAAACCCGGGGGCTTAACGTCCTAAATTAGCTATAAATTATCTTAAGCAAGAAAATTAACATGAGATCGATGTTGATGTGATTATAGATTGATTGAAGGAAGTCGTACAAGGTCGTCCAAGGTGACGAGTTTAGTATTTCGGTATGAGTACAATGAGTAGTAATCTTACCACAATTTGTGTTTTCATAACCTACATGGTTTATACTATATTTTGAAAATAAAATGTGTTACCGAATGTTTGAAATTGCATGCGGGACAAGTCCTTTGCTTGATAAGGTACTGAATAGTTTACTTGAGATGTTTACAGTTATTTAAAAAGTTCTCACTGTTACTAGACATGTTTTAATTAATTGAGATGTGGTTACATGATTTGATAAGAATTGAAATGCCTGTACTATTTTTAAAATGCTTCCATGTGAATATTTACTGTTTACAAAGAAAAGTATAAATGAGAGGAGACTTTGAAGGAACCCGTAGCTAACGTCGGGTTCGTTAGACCTGGTGCACCTTGTATTTACAGATTACCGATTACAGTTATAGCCCTCGCTAGTGGGAAGGTAGACTAGCATACAATTACAGTTTTCCCTGGAGTAGGGACCTACAAGTTATATTTGACTCCTTCTACGAAGGGGTCCACACAGTGATACATATTACATTATCCTTTCTTGGAAACCTCCCAAATATAAAGATTTGCTATGAGACAGTGTATACCGTGTTTATTATCAATTTGTTAAATTGATTTATGCCACAGGAAGTACATGAATAGACTGATTATATTTACCGTTTTTGAGAGGGCAATTTATTTTTATGATAGTTTCTGATTATTATTAAACATGCATGCTTTCTGACTTGTCCCCAATTAAAAACGACTGTGGTTAAGTGTTATTACTCTCTGAGCTAGAGACTCACTCCCCGCTATTTTTTTTTACAGAGACAATAGTTGATACGAGCGAAAATTTTATTAATTAGAGTACACGATTTGATAGTTCCTCGTGAGCCCCGCACTTGTTCGCGTGGGCAAAGAGTTTATTTATTTGTTATCGTCTTTTCTTATGAACTCTTAGAGTCGCTCCATAGTCATTTTTATTAGTGTCACGAGCATTCATTCGTTATACCCTTTTGTACATTGCCAATCTTGTTTCATGCTACCAATAAATAATACTCTCTGAAAGAATCAGCTCCGTGACATTCTATGCCCCTATAGATAATCAAATATAATCCACTAGTTCTTGTCTGATACCATTATTGTGTTGCAAGCTATTTGGAGTTTGCTTGAGATTATATTGTTGGACCTCGTGCTATTTTTCTAATACCTTGACCATCATAATTCGGCACAAAGTCATTTTATACCGGGAGTCATTTTTTATACTCTTTTCGTTCACTTTTATTTGACATGTATATTAAAAATAATTTTTTATTCTTACTTGTCATTTTTTCGCATATCAAAAGAAGACAATTTTTTTTTTCATGTTATACCCATAGTATTTATTACTCATTTCAAATCATTTTCTCAAATCCAATAAAATATGCATCAATTAATATGGGTATCATGTTAAATTATGCACTTCATTTATTATTTCTTAAGGGGCATGAAAAGTCAAAACGTGTCTAGTAAAGGTGAACAGAGGGAGTACCATCGAGTTTGCTTCAACCACTTTCTTTTATACCAGGAGTCATTTTTTTCTTTTTTGCTAAAACAACGAGATATATATTAAGCGAAAGATTTAAAAGGAGTCGTTACAACAAGGAACCGATCTGAACGATGCAGTTCCTAACAAGTCTTTAAGGTAATTAAGAAAAGCGAATAAAGTCATTGTGCCCCAAAAAGTGTCTTCACATTCATCATATCTTGTTGGTATTAGTCCTCTTTAGGCGTTACTTTAATTTGATAATGCAAAGAACAAAGAACACTTCTAATCTATCATCAATCCGTGATTAATTGTCATACCTCTCCACCATTAATTGTTGTAATATTTCTAGATTTTATGTGTATGCAGAGTGGGAGAGTGAAGTTACTACTTCATAAATGGTTCACATTCATTCATATGATAGTTTCTTAACTTTTGTGACTTCGTTTGTGAAAAGATACAACTTTTCAGCTGGTTTGAAGTTACTGTCTTCATGACAATTTTGTCATTAAACCAAAATAAATGTTACATAACATTAACTCACATTTGGCCTCTTACAATTTTCTGATGGAAGAAAACTATATAAACACATCATTTGTGAGATAAAATACCAACCAAAAATATTATACTCTCATCCTCTCAAAAGACTATTGTTCTTCCTATTTTTCCTAGGCAATTCTTTTTTCGCAAACTCCAAACTTTCAGCTACGAGTGCACGTGTTTGGAAGTAATGTGGAACCTTGGGGATCTTCCACGACCAAAATTCCCAACTATAAGGATCGTGATGGCGTATAACATCACACTCTCTAGGCAAGCCAATGTTAGAATTTAGCTACCATTTTCCCTTGCAATTAATTGAACATAAGTAAACAGTTTAAAACATGCGATCACGAATGCAGAATAAAATAAATACTGCTTAATCACAAACTATTCTACCACCCAGAACCGGTGTCACAATTCACGAACATTCTATGAATACTACAAACATTGGTCTGAAAGATAAGTATATCTGTCTAGAAAGATAATGAAACAGAATGAAGAACACAGAAGGGGGCGCCAGGGCCTGCGGACGCCTGCAGGTCTACCTTGGGTCTCCTGGTAAATGCTAGCAACCGACCTCTCGATCAGCCACAGTCTGCTCCAAAATCTTCATAGAAAGTGCAGAGTGCAGTATCAGTACAACCGACCCCATGTACTGGCAAGTGCCGAGCCTAACCTCGACGAGGTAGTGGCAAGGCTACGACAAGGGGTTTATAATATAACCTGTTTGCATTGTATAATACAACAAAAATGAAATACTAAACTAGATGAAACAGTAACTCGCAGTAAATAAATAAGTAACCCAGTTATAACCAATTCTTAAGAGAATTTCCATGTTACAGAATTAAGTCACAGTTGGAGCAGAATATGAAAACAACAAAATAGAGCAGTGTGTATTCCAGTTTCCATCATATAACCAGTGACAACATGAACATTCCCCCATATTACTCCTTGTTGCGGCGTGCAACCTGATCCCACCTGTCCACCCTTATTACTCCTCAATATATATATATATATATATATATACACACACACACACACACACATCGCCCTTATTCCTCCTGTTGAGGCGTGCAACCCGATCCCACCTGTCCACCCTTATTACTCCTCAACAACCCGATCCCACCTGTGCACCCTTATTACTCCTCAATATACACACACACACACACACACACACATCACTCTTATTCCTCCTGTTGAGGCGTGCAACCCGATCCCACCTGTCCACCCTTATTACTCCTTGTTGCGGCATGCAACCCGATCCCACCAGATAATCACATTTCACCATTCATAATAAGAGTTTCACAATTTAGATCAAAATCCTTCACAATATTTATGTCTCAACGAATGTAAACGGAAAGCTAGACAATTAAGAAAACTTTACCAACTTTTACTACACAACGAGACCAACCGAAATATGCTATGAATCACCGACAATACAATTTAAACCAATAATATAACATAGTGAAAACACGGAAAAATAAATAATATTTAAAATAAGAAACAACATCTAACATGAAGCAATTAGACATAGAAGAATCAATAAGCAGGGAGAAATTTAGGCAGGAAGGTAATAAATTGGGGACGGGGAAAGGGAACAGGCTAAACAAATAATTTGGTGGAACAGGCTAAACAACACATAAGTCGGGATCCTAATCCCTCAAGTCGAAGTTATACCAAACACTTACCTCGATCCCACGACCAACTCAATGCTCAATTATTGCTTTTCCTTTATTTTCCACCTCCGAACCACACATATCTAGCCAATATCAAGTTAATAACATCAATTATCGCTAAAGGAATCAAATTAAATGAGTAATTCTACTGATTTCTCGTTTTTCCCAAAAGATCAAAAATAGAACCCGGGTACGCTTGGTCAAAATATGAAATTCGGACCAAAACCCGATTACCCATTCACCCCCGAGCCCGAATATGCAATTGGTTTCGAAACCTGACCCTAAATTGAGGTCAAATTCCCAATTTTTAAAAAGTCCCTAATTCTACCCAAAACCCCTAATTTCTACCATAAAATTCCTAGATTCTAGGTTTAATTCTTGTAAATAGAAGAAAAAGGTTGAAAGAAACAAGTTAAAGAACGCTTACCTACATTTTGGGGAAGAAATTTCCTTAAATAAATCGCCCTAGGTCGTCTACTCCTTTGAATATAAGAACAAAAGGGCTGGAGCTCTAATTAAATAAACTCACTGCCCGACCCTCGCACCTGCGGTGCTTGGGCCGCATCTGCGCGTCCGCACGTGCGGCAAGGAGGTCGCTTCTGCGGAATGGGACTTGGCCCTTGGGGCCGCATCTGCGGATGGGTTTTCGCTTCTGCGGTCCCGCTCCTACGATGGGGAGTCCACAGATAAAGCTGGCCTGGGTCGCACCTGCGGGCTGGCGCTTGCACCTGCGGCCAAAGGCTCACAGGTGCGAGCACACCAGGACTGGTGCACCAGCAACCTTGGTTGAGTTTTAACTCAACTCGCGCATCGCTCGAATGGCACCCGAGCCCCCGAGGCTCCAAACCAAACATGCACACAAGTTTAAAAACATCATACAGACTTGCTCGTGCGATCAAATTGTTAAAATGACACCTAAAACTATGGATTTAGCATAAAAAATCAATGAAATTCACAAGAACACTTTAAAGCTTCTATTTTCTCAACCGAGGGCCCGAATCACGTCATATGAACTCTGTTTCTCACCAAATTTTACAGACATGGTTTAAATATTATAATGAATCTGTACCGGGCTCCGGAACCAAAATACAGGCCTGATATTGTCAATATTAGGCATTAAACGCATACTTTAAAACCATAGATTTTTCTAAAATTCAATTTTAGTTAAAAATTTATTTCTCGGGCTATGGACCTCGGAATTCGATTTTGGGCATGCGCCCAGATCCCATATTTTATTACGGACCCACCGGGACCGTCGGAACACGGGTTCGGGTCCGGGTCCGTTTACTCAAAACATTGACCAAAGTCAACTAAAAATCATTTTAAATTTCAAAAATCATTATTTCTTCTATTTTTTCACACAAATGCTTTCCGGAATTACGCCCGGACTATGCACGCAAATCGAGGAGGAAAATTCTAAGATTTTTAAGGCTAATGAGCATGGAATAAAGTCCTAAAACACGGAATGACCCTTTGGGTCATTACAATCTCCACCACTAAAACAAACGTTCGTACTCGAACGGACATAGAAAAGTACTTGAACTTGCGAACAAGTGTGGATATCTACTCCGCATGTCCAACTTGGCCTCCCAAGTAGCTGCCTCAACAGGCTGACCTCTCCACTGCACTCGAACTAATGGGTAACCCTTCGACCTCAGTTGTCGAACCTGCCGGTCTAGAATGGCTACCGACTCCTCCTCATAAGTCAAATCCTTGTCCAACTGGACAGAGCTGAAATCTAATACGCGGGACTGGTCACCATGATACTTCTGGAGCATGGACACATGAAATACTTGATGAACCAAGGATAACCCTGGAGGCAACGCAAGTCTATAAGCCACCTCCCCCACTCTCTCGAGAATCTCAAACGACCCGATATACCTAGGGCTCAACTTGCCCTTCTTCCCAAATCTCATGACACCCTTCATGGGCGATACCCGAAGCAATAATCTCTCCCCGACCATGAATTCCACATCACGAACTCTACGGTCGGCATAACTCTTTTTCCTAGACTAAGCTGAACGATGGCGATCCTGAATAATCTTGACCTTGTCCAAGGCCTCCTGTACTAAACCTGTACCCAACAACGGAGCCTCGCCCGACTCAAACCGCCCAACTGGCGATCTACACCGTCTACCATATAATGCCTCATAGGGAGCCATCTGAATGCTCGACATGTAGCTATTATTGTAGGCAAACTCCGCTAATGGAAAGAACTGGTCCCAAGAACCTCCAAAGTCAATAACACATGCACGAATCATATCCTCCAAAATCTGAATGGTACGCTCAGACTGTCCGTCCATCTGAGGATGAAATGCTGTGCTCAACTCGACCCGCATACCCAACTCACACTGTACTGCCCTCCAAAAATGTGAGGTAAACTGCGTACCTCGATTGCAAATTATAGACACGGGCACACCTTGAAGACGGATGATCTCCCTAATATAAATCTCTGCTAACCGCTCCAAGGAATAAGAAAATGCCACATGAATGAAGTGTGCTAACTTATTCAGCCTATCCACAATAACCCACACCGCATCGAACTTCCTCTGAGTCCGTGGGAGTCCAACAACAAAGTCCATAGTGATACGCTCCCACTTCCACTCAGGAATCTCCATCTGCTGAAGCAAACCACCGGGTCTCTGATGCTCATACTTCACCTGTTGACAATTCAGGCACCGAGCCACATAAGCAACTATATCCTTTTTCATCCTCCTCCACCAATAATGCTGCCGTAGGTCCTGGTACATCTTGGCAGCGCCTGGGTGAATAGAATACCGAGAACTGTGAGCCTCCTCAAGGATCAACTCACGAAGCCCATCAACATTAGGCACACACATACGACCCTGCATCCTCAAAACACCGTCATCTCCAACTGTAACCTGCTTGGAACCACCGCACCGAATTGTGTCCCTAAGGACCATCAAGTGAGGGTCATCATACTGCCGATCTCTGATACGCTCAAACAAAGAAGACCGAGTGATTGTATAAGCCAAAATACGGTGAGGCTCTGAAATATCCAGCCTCACAAACTGATTGGCCAAATTCTGAATATCTGAAGCTAGTGGTCTCGCTCCAACCGGAATGAAAGCAAGGCTACCCATACTCACTGCCTTCCTACTCAATGCATCGGCCACCACATTGGCCTTTCCCGGATGATACAATATCGTGATATCATAGTCTTTCAATAGCTCTAACCATCTCCTATGCCTAAAATTGAGATCCTTCTGCTTGAACAAATACTGAAGGCTGCGATGATCCGTGAAAACTTCACATGGCACGCCATAAAGGTAGTGCCTCCAAATCTTCAGCGCATGAACAATGGCTGCCAACTCTAAGTCATGAACTGGGTAATTCTTCTCATGAACCTTCAACTGCCGAGACACATATTCTATCACCCTACCCTCCTGCATCAATACCGCTCCGAGCCTAACACAAGAGGCATCACAATAAACCATGTAAGATCCTGAACCTGATGGCAATACTAACATTTAGTGTTGTAGTCAATGCTGTCTTGAGCTTCTGAAAGCTCACCTCACACTCGTCCGACCATCTGAATGGGGCACCCTTATGAGTCAACTTAGTCATCGGGGCTGCTATATATGAAAATCCCTCCACAAACCGATGGTAATAACCCGCCAAACCCAAGAAGCTCTTGATCTATGTAGATGAAGTGGGTCGAGGCCATTTCTTGACTGCCTCAATCTTCTTAGGATCCACCTGAATACCCTCTGCTGATACGACGTGACCCAAGAAAGCAACTGAATCCAATCAAAACTTGCACTTTGAAAATTTAGCATACAACTAACTATCCCTCAAGGTCTGGATCACTATCCGAAGGTGCTGCTCATGCTCCTCCCAACTGCGAGAGTATATCAAAATGTCATCAATAAACACAATCACAAATGAATCCAGATAAGGCTTGAACACGTGGTTCATCAAGTCCATAAATGATGCTGGGGCATTAGTCAACCCAAAGGACATCACCAAAAACTCGCAGTGCCTATATCCTGTCCGAAAAGCTGTCTTAGGGACATCAGACGCCCTAATCCTCAACTGATGGTAGCCAGATCTCGAATCAATCTTTGAAAACACTTTGGCACCCTGAAGCTGATCAAACAAATCATCAATCCTCGGCAACGAATACTTGTTCTTTATAGTGACTTTGTTCAATTGCATATAATCTATACACATCCTCATTGACCCATCCTTCTTCTTCACAAATAACACCGGTGCACCCCAGGGCGAGACACTAGGTCTAATGAAACCCTTATCAAGCAAGTACTGCAACTTTTCCTTCAATTCTGGTGGGGCCATCCGATATGGAAGAATAGAAATGGGTTGGGTGCCCGGAGCCACATCAATGCAAAAGTCAATATCCCTGTCGGGTGGCATCCCCGACAGGTCTGCTGGAAATACCTCAGGAAACTCACGAACAATAGGCACAGAATCCATAGAAGGAACCTCAACACTAGAATCACGAACATATTCCAAATAGGCCAAACACCCCTTCTCGACCATACGCCGAGCCTTCATATAAGAAATGACCCTGCTGGAAGAATGGCCAGAAGTCCCTCTCCACTCTAATCGAAGCAACCCCGGCAAGGCTAAGGTCACTGTCTTGGCATGACAATCCAAGATAGCGTGATAAGGAGACAACCAATCCAAGCCCAATATAACATCGAAATCGACCATATCAAGAAGAAAAAAAATCTACACTGGTCCCAAGACCCCTAATAACGACCACGCACGAGCGATAAACTCGATCTACCACAATAGCATCCCCCACGGGAGTGGAAACATATACAGGGGCACCCATGGAATCACGGGGCACAACCAAATATGAATCAAAATAAGATACGTAAGAGTAAGTAGACCCTTGATCGAATAGGACTGAAGTATCCTTACTGCAAACTGAAACAGTACCTGAGATAACAACATCAGAGGACTCAGCCTCAGGTCTAGTTGGGAATGCATAACACCGGGCCTGGGCCCCACCACCCTGAATCATATCTCTGGGACGACCTCTGACTGGTGGACCTCCACCTCTAGCGGCCTGGCCTCCACCTCTAACAATCTGGCCCCTACCTCTGGCTACCTGACCCCTACCTCTGGCTGGCGGAGCAGGCGATGTAGCAACTGGTGCCGGAACCGTGACACGAGAACCCTGATGTTGTGGCTGAACACCTGATAATATCGGACAAGTCCTCCGAACATGCCCATAATCACCACACTCAAAACACCTATCCTGATACTCAGGCTGTGAGAACTAAGACTGACCCTGACGAGTCGGCTGACCACGATAATAACTCTGAAGAGGAGGTGCTCTGATAGGAGCTGGTGGTGCATTGTAGGTTGGCTGCACAGAAGAAGGTACATAAGAACCACGACCACCTGGAGCACTATGGGATGCCTGAAGAGCTGAATGGAACGGACTAGGAGGATGGCCTCTACCAAAAGTACCCCTGCCTCCAGATGAGGCGCCGCTGAACCCACCAGAATGATGAGGTCTCTTATCTGACCACTGACCTCCATGTCTAAGAACCATCTCTACCCGCCTGGCCACATTGGCCGCATCCTGGAAAGAAATCTCACTACTAATCTCCTTAGCCATCTGCAACCTGATAGGCTGAGCAAGACCCTCAATAAATCTCCGAACCCTCTCTCTCTCTCTCTGCGGGAAGCAAAAGTATAGCATTTCAGGCCAAATCCACGAAATGAGTCTCGTACTAGGTGACAGTCATACTGCCCTGCTGAAGACGCTCGAACTGACGGCAACGCTCCTCTCTCGTAGTAATAGGCAGAAACTTCTCCAAGAAGAGATGTGAGAGCTGATCCCAAGTGAGAGCAGGCGACCCAGCTGGTCTAGTCAATAAATAATCTCTCCACCATTTCTTGGCGGAACCAGTCATTTGAAAGGCAGCGAAGTCAACCCCATTGGTCTCCAAAATGCCCATGTTCCGAAGAACCTCATGGCGGCTATCAAGGTACTCCTGGGGTTCCTCTGAAGTGGCACCACTGAAATGAACCGGGGAAAACTTGATAAACCTATCCAACCTCCACAAAGCATTGGAGGACATAGCTGCCCCATCAACGGGCGGTGCTGCAGCAACTGGCTGAACTACCCCAACTGGATGAGCAGCTGGGGTCTAAAACTGGGGAGCTATCTGCTCCGGAGTGTAAGTGGTAGGAGTCTAGGCTCCTCCTCCAGCCTGAGATACGGCTGGTGCCACGGGGAATGCGCCAGTCTGAGCTACACTCTCCATAAGGCCCATTGGTCGGACCAAAGCATCCTGAAGTACCAGGGTAGCAATAAACCCCTCTAGGACCTAAGCTGGTCCTACCGAAACGGTCTGAGTTGGATCCTCCTCATCGAACTCAATTTGAGGCTCCACAGCTGGGGCTGCTGCTCGGGCTCTAGGATGAACCCTGCCCCTACCTCGACCTCTGGCACGGCCTCGACCTCGACCTCTGCCCCTCGTAGGAGCTGCTGCTGCTGGAGGATCCGGCTGCTCATCAACGGAGGAAGCAGTACGCGTTCTCGCCATCTGCGAGAGAATAATAATAGAAGAGTTCGATCAATATTGGGATAACAAGAATCGCACGACAAAGATGAATAAAACTAACTTGTTCCTAACTTATAGCCTCTGGGAGATAAGTACAGACATCTCCGTACCGATCCCCCAGACTCTACTAAGATTTTCCATGAATTGTAAGACCTAGGCAACCTAGTGCTCTGGTACCAACTTGTCACGACCCAAATTCCCAACCATAGGGATCTTGATTGCGTCTAACATCACACTTGCTAGGCAAGCCAATGTTAGAATTTAGCTACCATTTTCCTTTGCAATTAATTGAACATAAGTAAACAGTTAAAAATATGTGATCACGAATGCGAAATAAAATAAATACTGCTTAATCACAAACTATTCTACCACCCAGAACCGGTGTCACAATTCATGAACATTCTATGAATACTACAAACATTGGTCTGAAAGATAAGTATATCTGTCTAGAAAGATAATGAAACAGAATGAAAAACACAGAAGGGGGCGCCAGGGCCTGCACACGCCTGCAGGTCTACCTTGGGTCTCCTGGTGAATGCCAGCAACCGACATCTCGATCAACCACAGTCTGCTCCAAAATCTTCATAGAAAGTGCAGAGTGTAGTATCAGTACAGCCGACCCCATGTACTGGTAAGTGCCGAGCCTAACCTCGACAAGGTAGTGGTGAGGCTATGGCAGGGCGTTTATAATATAACCTGTTTACAGTCTATAATACAACAAAAAGGAAATAATAAACTAGATGAAACAGTAACTCACAGTAAATAAATAAGTAACAGCTATAACCAATCCTTAAGTGAATTTCCACATTACAGGAATTAAGTCACAGTTGGAGCAGAATATGAAAACAACAAAATAGAGCAGTATGTATTCCGGTTTCCATCATATAACCAGTGACTACATGAACATTCTCCCTTATTACTCCTTGTTGCGACGTACAACCCGATCCCACCTGTCCACCCTTATTACTCCTCAATATACACACACACACACACACAAACACACACACACACATCACCCTTATTATATTCCTCCTGTTGCGGCGTGCAACCCGATCTCACTTGTCCACCCTTATTACTCCTTGTTGCAGCGTGCAACCCGATCCCACCAGACAATCACATTTCACCACTCATAATAAGAGTTTCACAATTTAGATCAAAATCCTTCCCAATATTTATGTCTTAACCAATTTAAACGAAAATCTATACAATTAAGAAAACTTCACCAACTTGTACGACACAACAAGACCAACCAAAATATGCTATGAAACACCGACAAGACAGTTTAAACCAATAGTATAACATAGTGAAAACACGGAAAAAAATAATAGTTAAAATAAGAAACAACATCTAACATGAAGCAATTAGACATAGGAGAATCAATAAGCAGGGAGAAATTAAGGAAATAAGGTAATAAATTGGGGGCGGGAAAAGGGAACAGGCTAAACAGATAATTTGGTGGGTCATAGTTACTCGTCACCTCACCTATACACCTCACACATGAATTTTCATCAACACATAAGTCAGGGATCCTAATCCCTCAAGTCGAAGTTAACCAAACACTTACCTCGATCCAACAGCCAACTCAATGTCAACTATTGCTTTTCCTCTATTTTCCACCTCCGAAGCACACGTATCTAGCCAATATAAACTTAATAACATCAATTATCGCTAAAGGAATCAAATTAAATGAGTAATTCTACTGATTTCCCATTTCCCCCAAAATATCAAAAACCGACCCCAGGCCGGCTTGGTCAAAATATGAAATTCGGACCAAAACCTGATTACCCATTCACCCCCGAGCCCGAATATGCAATTGGTTTCGAAACCCGACCCCAAATTGAGGTCAAATTCCTAATTTTCCAAAAGCCACTAGTTCTACCCAAAATCCCTAATTTCTACTATAAAATTTCTAGATTCTAGGTTTAATTCTTGTAAATAGAAGAAAAAGGTTTGAAGAAAGAAGTTAAAGAACGCTTACCTACATTTTGGGGAAGAAATTTCCTTAAAGAAATCGCCCTAGGTCGTCTACTCCTTTGAATATAAGAACAAAAGGGTTGGAGTTCTAATTAAATGAACTCACTGCCCGACCCTCGCACCTGCGGTGCTTGGGCCGCATCTGTGCGTCCGCACGTGTGGATAGCAGGTCGCTTTTGTGGAATGGGACTGAGCCCTTGGGGTCGCATCTGTGGACGGGTTTCCGTTTCTACGATCCCGCTCATGCGATGGGTAGTCTGTATTTGTGGAACAAAGAAAGCTGGCCTGGGTCGCACCTGCAGGCTGGCGCTCGCGCCTACGACCAAAGTCTCGCACGTGCGGGCACACCAAAACTGGTGCACCAACAACCTTAGTTGAGTTTTAACTTAACTCAGGCATCACTCGAATGGCACCCGATCCCATGGGGCTCCAAACCAAATATGCACACAAGTTTAAAAACATCATACGGACTTGCTCGTGCGATCAAATCGCTAAAATGACACCTAAACACCCGATACTGTTAAGATTAACCATTAAATGCATACTTTAAAATCATAGATTTTTCTGAAATTCAATTTTAGTTAGAAATAAATTTCTCGGGCTATGGACCTCGGAATTCAATTCCAGACATACGCCCAGATCCCATATTTTATTACGGACCCACCGGGACCGTCGGAACACGGATGCGGGTTCATTTACTCAAAACGTTGATCAAAGTCAACTAAAAATTATTTTAAATTCAAAAATCATTATTTATTCTATTTTTCACACAAATGTTTTTTGAAATTACGCCCGGACTGTTCCCACAAATCGAAGAGGAAAATTCTAATATTTTTAAGGCTAATGAACATGGAATAAAGTCCTAAAACACGGAATGACCCTTTGTGTCATCACATGAATGACCAGTCTTAACGATTTGCACCCAGTCAGACCAATCGCTTTCAAGGCAGTGGCTTTCCATGATACAGTATTTATTCGATTAGTTATTTCTATTCTTGGTCAATATTATGTACTATTTTTTTTCTTACACTTTGAAAGCAATTTCATAAATAATATTGACTAATAGCTACTAGTTTGAACAAACATTTCCTGATCTGTCAAAGCTTGAGCCTTTAGATAGCAACAATTATAAGCGTTGGTCCTAGAAACTTCTAATTTTATTTGAACAATTGGAGGTTGATTATGTATTGTTTAACAAACCTCCTGCTTATGTTGTTTCCAATAGTACTAATGTTGCTGATAGTTCTAACATAATTGCTACTGTTGTTGTTGATGATGCTGCTAAAAAGAAATTTGAAAAGGATAATAAAATTGTTCGAGGGTATCTGCTTAACGATATGACTAATAATCTCTTTGATTTGTTTATAAATTATAAATCTGCTAAGGTCATATGGGACAGTTTGGAGAAGAAATATGGTGCAGATGATGCAGGGAAAAAGAAGTATGTAGTTGGAAAGTGGATGAAGTTTCAGATGGTTGATGATAAGCCAATCATGGAGCAGGTTCACGAGTATGAGAATTTGACTGCTGATGTTCTGAAAGAAGGCATTGAGATGTGTGAGATTCTTCAAGCTACTATTCTGCTTGAAAAATTTCCACCTTCCTGGAGTGATTACAGGAATCAACTGAAACACAAGAAGAAAAACTTAACTCTTCAAGAATTGATCAGTCACATGAGGAATGAGGAAGCAAATCGTCTCAAAGATGAGGAGGCAGAACGAATTAAGGATAAGATGAAATTTCTCTCTCTTAATTCTTCTAAAGCTAACCTTGTGGAATCTGCTAGTACTTTTGTGAAAGACAGGTTTAAAGGCAAATAGAAGAAAGGCCAGAGTAAAGGATATGTAAAGAAGCAGAATTACTTCCATAAACTGGAGGGCCAAATCCAAAAGTCTAAAGGACCTTGCTATGTCTGTGGAAAAATTGGTCACAAGGCTTTCCAGTGCAGCCAAAGACAAGGACAAAGCTCGAAGCAGGGAGGGAAAACTACAGCCCAAGCTAACCTTACTGAAAGTGGTGATGTGATTGCTGCTGTGGTTGTTGAGGCGAATATGGTGGCTAACAAGACTGATTGGATACTGGACACAAGCGCTTCAAGACACCTCTGCTCAAAAAAGGAATTGTTCCATGACTTTGAAGAGTCTACTGATGGCGAGTGTGTTTACATGGGTAACTCCACTACCGAAGGAGTTATGGGTAAAGGAAAAGTTCTTCTTAAGTTAACTTCTGGAAAAACTTTAGCCTTGAACAATATTCTGTACGTTCCCTCCTTTCGTAGAAACTTAGTTTCTAGTGCACTTCTCAACAAAGCAGGCCTTAAACTTGTTATTGAATCTAATAAAATTTTTATTTCTCATGGAGGAGGCTTTGTTGGGAAAGGTTACCTCAATGCAAGTACTTCTAATTTTGCTTATATTTACATGGTAGGCTAGGTCATATTAATATTGCTTCTATAAAAAGACTTAGAAAAATGGAATTAATTTCTACGATTAATGTTGATAATTTTTCTAAGTGTCCTATTTGTATAGAAGCAAAATATACCAAAAAATCTTTTTAAAATGTAACAAGTAGAAAGACAGATTGCTTGAACTAATGCATTCAAACTTAGCTGATTTTAAGAATACTGTTAGTAAGGGTGGGAAGAAATACTACATCACTTTTGTAGATGACTTTTCGAGATACACTAAAGTATATCTTCTTAAGTCTAAGGATGAGGCTGAAAGCATGTTTTTAAAATACAAAGTAGAAGTAGAAAACCAATTAAACAAAAAAATCAAGAGACTTAGGTCTGATAGAGGTGGTGAATATAGTACTAATATTATAGAAGTTTTTGTGAGAAAAATGGTATTATACATGACGTTAGTGCTCCCTATACTCCCCAACAAAATTGTGTAGCTGAACGAAAAAAATCGAACCCTTAAAGGAATACTTTTGAGTTCAGGTTTATCTGACAAGATGTGGGGCGGGGGGAGGGGGGGGAGCTGTCTTATATGCTTGTTATGTTCTTATTGTCACGACCCAAAATCCAACACCGGTCGTGATGGCGCCCAACACCGGAGTCAGGCAAGCCAACTGTTGTTTACTACTGAGCTTATCCTTGTTTGACATACCAACCCCACAATTACCAAAAATTTAAGCTTAGATCATTTAAATAAAAGCAGATACATAACCCAACTTAAGTAAATACAGACACAATGATCATGAACCATTATATACAGTCCCAAAACATAGAGTCTACTATGTATGTGCCAGGAACTAGTGTCACAAGTCAACTTGTGAACTAGTAGAATATACAAAAGATGATACAAATTGTACTGCTGTCTGAAAGAAGTAGACAGAAATAAACAAAAGATAACTCCATAGTACTGCTGAGAATCGCCAAGGGAGGCAGCTCACCGTGGAGTCAGGTCCAGAATATACGTCAAGCTCCGGTCGGATAACCAGCAACACCATCCTCAGAACCTGTACAATTAAGTACAGAAGTGTAGCATGAGTACATAAATATATATGTACCCAGTGAGTATACGGCCTAACCTCGAAGAGGTAGTGACGAGAGGTCGACATGAAACTCACTAAGGTCCAACAGTATAATTTAACAGAATATAAATGAAATGGTAGGCATGTAAAGGTAGTGAAGAAACAAATATATATGTAAGGTACTGAAACCCAAGAAAAAGTACTGGGAATGAATAAAACAATTATCACTTCACTTTCCCCAAATATCTGTCAAATCAATATCCATGAATTAGTAACAATTAAATCATACGCATGCAGGGTAAAGACAACCGGCCGTAGTCATAAGATAGTCATGCTCGTGCACTGCCGAGGATCGAACGGCCCGTACCAAAAGTGCACCTCTCCACAAAGTACTCACATATATGCACTATCGAGGATAGAACGGCCCGTACCAAAAGTGCACCTCTCCACAAAGTACTCACATATATGCACTATCGAGGATAGAACGGCCCGTACCAAAAGTGCATCCCTAAATCCTCTCTATGCACTGTCGAGGATCGAACGACCCGTCTAAAAGTGCATCTCTCAATCCTCTCTATGCACTGCGGAGGATCGAACGGCCCGTACCAAAAGTGCATCTCTCAATCCGCTCTATGCACTGCCGAGGATGGAACGGCCCGTACCAAAAGTGCATCTCTCAATCCTCTCTATGCACTGCCGAGGATCGAACGGCCCGTACCAAAAGTGCATCTCTCAATCCTCTCTATGCACTGCCGAGGATCGAACGACCCGTACCAAAATTGCATCTCTCAATCCTCTCAATGCACTGCCGAGGATCAACGTCCCGTTCCCATAAGAGTGGGGGAAATCACACTCCGCTCGCGGAATGTAAATTGGGAAGCGGTCACATGCACACACATTATTCCTTTTTAAAGAGAATACTTTTCAGTGAACAATTTCTTACAAGTTTTTCTCAAATTTCATAACTTCGGGGACATAAGCAACATGTAACGTTAATTCATTAAGCATATAGTTCATATCAAGTAAAACACATGGCATGATGTGGGCCTAACTACCTGGACATAATAGTAATAGTCGCTACGTACGGACTCTCGTCACTTTGTACGTACGAAGCCCCCACAAATTATCACATATAGCATTTAAATCATCTAGGGGGACAATTTCCCCTTACAAGGTTAGAAAGGAGACTCACCTTGCGTCGAATTTACTTCCCGGACCGAGAACGCACCCGAAACTCTGAACTCTACACCCGAGGACTCGAAACTAGCCAAAGGTTAAATAAAGACATTAATTTATATTCAAAGCATGGAAATTCTCCTATTACTTATCCAAATTCACCATTCTTGAAGAAATTCTAAAATCCGACCCCCGAGCCCGCATGCTCGGATTCTAATAATTCTCGAAGGAAACACTCAACCAAAGCCTAATGATCATTAATATATGATATTTACTTGATTTCATTTCGTGGGTAAATTCTTAAATTATCAAAAGCCCTAGGTTACTACCCAATTCTTGATTTTTTACTAATTTAGGTAGTTATTTAGCTTGTAATCCATGCATGAAGCTAATATTAGAGTAGAATTTACTTACCTTCAATAACCAGGTCGTTTGCCCTTCAAAAATGGTGGAAATCGCCCCAAGGAAGAATAAGAAGATGAGGAAAAATGAATTAAAACCCGTGTATAAAAATACACTGTCTGAAAAGTGTTTCCGTACCTGCGGCTCGAGGACCGCACCTTCAGAAATGGACTAGGAAGCCTGGGCCCGCACCTGCGGCTCCGCTCCTGCAGAACTTTTGTCAGCACCTATGAGAAATGACCTGCCCACTAGGGGTCGCACCTGCGAGGCTGAGACCGCAGGAGCGGTCCCGAACCTGCGACTAGGCAACTGCACATGCGGTCACACCAGAACAGGTGCACCAGCATCTATTTCAGTTGGTTTTTGGCCTCGTGTAGTGTCTGGGAGGCACCTAGGCCTACCCGAGCCCTCGTCCAAATATACCAACAAGTGCCAAATCATAATACGGACTCGATCGAGCCTTCGGAACACCCAAAACAACGCTAAAACTCAAAAACACACCTCAAACCCCAAGAACCAAACTTAGGAACTTTAAGTTTTCTAGACTTCGCTAACAATGCGCCGAACGGACCTATACTACTCGGAATGACACCAATTTTGCAGGCAAGTCATAAATGACATAATAGGAACTTAAGGAACTCTTAATTCAATATTGGGCTTCGAAACGCTCCCGGGTCATCAGAAACCCATTCCAAACATACGCCCAGGTCTGAAAGCATCGTACAAGCTACCGGAACTGACGAAACTCGATTCCGAGGTTGTTTACCCAAAATGTTGAACGAAGTCAAACTTGGCCTTAAAGTCCAACCTTAAGGAACCAATTGTTCCTTTAGCACTCTAAACACCTCCGAAACCTGGACCACCATCCCCCGCAAGTCATAAATCATAATAAGCGGCTATGGGAAGTTTCATTTAGGGGAACTGGGTCCGATAACGCAAAATGACCGGTTGGGTCGTTACATTCTCCACCTCTTAAACAAACGTTCGTCCTCGAACGGGTCTAGAATCATACGTGAAGTGCTGAATATGTGTGGATATCTGCTCCGCATTTCCTCCTCGGACTCCTAGGTCGCCTCCTCAACTGGTTGGCCCTTCCGCTGGACCTTTACGGCAGAAACTCTCTTGGACCTCAACTGGTGGTCCTATCTATCAGTAATAGCAACCGGATTCTCCTCATAGCCCAACATCTCATCCAACTGAATAGTGCTGAAGTCAACCATGTGAGAGAAGTCGGCGTGGTACCTCCGGAGCATGGATACATGAAAAACTGGATGAACTCCTGATAAACTGGGAGGCAAGGCCAGCTCATAAGCAACCTCCCCAACTCGCTTCAACACCTCGAAGGGACCTATAAACCTCGGGCTCATCTTGCCCTTCTTCCCAAACCTCATGATACCCTTCATAGGCGAGACTTTGAACATGGCCCTATCTACCTCCATAAATGATACATCACACATCCTCTGATCCGCGTAACTCTTTTATCTGGACTATGATGTGCGGAGCCTCTCATGAATCAACTTCACTTTCTCCAAAGCCTCCCTCACCAGGTCGGTTCCATATAACTTAGCCTCGCTAGGCTCAAACCACCCGATAGGAAAACGACATCGCCGACCATACAAAGCCTCAAATGGTTCCATCTCAATGCTGGACAAATAACTATTATTGTAAGAAAACTCGGCCAAAGGCAAGAACTGGTCCCACTGACCTCCGAAGTCAATCACACATGCCCTAAGCATGTCCTCCAATATCTGAACTGTACGCTCCGACTAACCATCAGTCTGAGGGTGAAATGTTATGCTGAGATCTATATAGGTACCCATCTCACTATGCAATGCTCTCCATAAGTGCGAGGTGAACTGAGGACCTCGATCTGATATGATGGACACCGGCACACCATGAAACCGGACTATCTCCTGAATGTAGATCTGGTCCAACCTCTCAGAAGTATATGTAGTAGCTACTAGTATGAAATGCACCGATTTGGTCAATCTATACACAATGACCCAAACCGCGTCAACCTTCCGCAAAGTCCGAGGCAACCCAACCATGATGTCCTCAACGATGCGCTCCCATTTCCACTCAGGAATGGGCATCTGCTGAAGTAGGCCTCCTGGCCTCTGTGCTCATATTTCACCTGTTGGCAATTAAGACACCTAGTCACATACTCCACAATGTCCTTTTTCATCCGCCTCCACCAGTAATGCTGCTTCAAGTCACGATACATCTTCGTAGCACCAGGGTATACAGAATACTGAGAACTGTGTGCCTCATCTAAAATCCTCTCCCTCAAGACATCAACATTAGGAACACATAAGCGGCCCTGAAGTCTTAGAACACCATCCTCGCCAATAGTAGCCTGCTTGGCCCTACCCTGAACCACTGTCTCTCGAAGCTCTGCTAAGCACAGATCATAGAACTGCCGGGCCTTAATCTCCCCCAATAACAAAGACTGAGCAACCATATGTGCGTAAACTCGACGAGGCTCTGAAAGGTCTAATTTCACCAGGTGATTGGCCAAAGACTAAATGTCCAAGGCTAGAGGTCTCTCCTCTGCTGCAATATAAGTCAAGCTACCCATACTCTCCGCCTTCCTTCTCAAAACATCTGCTACCACATTTGCCTTGCCCGGGTGATAAAGAATGGTGATATCATAATCTTTCAAAAACTCAAGCCATCTACGCTGCCTCAAATTATGATCCTTCTGCTTGAGCAAGTGCTGCAAGCTACGGTGGTCTGTATAAACCTCACAGGACACTCCATACAAGTAGTGCCTCCAAATCTTAAGAGCATGAACAATCGCCGCCAACTCCAAATCGTGCACAGGGTAATTCTTCTCATGAACCTTTAGCTGGCGTGAAGCATAAGCAATAACTCTCCCTTCCTGCATCAACACACACCCCAAGCCAACGCGCGAAGCGTCGCAATATACTGTATACATCCCAGAACCGGAAGGCAATACTAGAACTGGTGCTGCGGTTAATGCTGTCTTGAGCTTCTGAAAGCTTGCCTCACACTTGTCGGACCATCTAAACGGGGCATTATTCTGAATCAATCTAGTCAATGGAGCTGCAATAGAAGAGAATCCCTCCATAAATCGGCGATAATAGCCTTCCAGGACCAAAAAGCTCCTGATATCTGTAGCTGAAGTAAGACGCGACCAACTCTGAACTGCCTCGATCTTCTGAGGATCCACCTTGATACCCTCTCCGGATACCACATGCCCCAAAAATGCCATGGAATCCAACCATAACTCACACTTGGAGAACTTAGCATATAGCTTCTGTTCTTGCAAGGTCTGGAGCACCACTCTCAAATGTTGTTCGTGCTCCCCAGGCTACGTGAGTAAATCAAAATGTCATCAATGAAGACAATGACAAAGGAATCAATATACGGCCTGAACACCCTATTCATCAAGTCCACGAATGCTGTTGGGGCATTAGTCAAGCCAAAGGACATCACCAGGAACTCATAATGGCCATATCTCGTACGAAAATCAGTCTTCGGAACATCTGAAACCCGAAACCTCAACTGATGATACCCCGATCTCAAATCAATCTTAGAAAACTCACGAGCACCCTGCAGCTGGACAAGAAAATCATCGATGCGCGGCAAAGGATACTTGTTCTTAATAGTAACCTTGTTCAACTGGCGGTAATCAATACACATCCATATAGACCCATCCTTCTTATTCACAAATAAAACTAGAGCACCCCACGATGATACACTCGGTCTGATGAACCTTTTATCTAACAATTCCTCAAGTTGCTCCTTCAAATCATTCAACTCTTTCGGAGCCATACTGTACGGAGGAATAGATATAGGCTGGGTGTCTGGAGCTAAATCAATATCACGGCCCGGAGGCAGGCCCGGAAGATCTGAAGGAAATACATCCGCAAACTCTCGAACCACTGGCACTGAATCAATCGTCGGAGACTCGACGGTGGTGTCCCGCACATAAGCAAAATAGGCCAGACAACCCTTCTTGACCATATGTCGAGCCTTCAAGAATGAAATAACCCAGCTGGTTGTACTAACTGAGGAACCTCTCCACTCCAGCCTAGGCGACTCGGGCACGACTAAGGTAACTGTCTTGGCATGGAAATCTAGCACGACATGATGAGGAGATAGCCAATCCATGCCTAAAATAATCTCGAAATCAACCATGTCGAGCAATAAGAGATCCGCTCGAGTCTCAAACCCACAAAATGAAATCACATTAGACCGGCAAATCCGGTCTACAACCGCAGAATTGCCCACGAGAGTGGACACATAAATAGGTGAACCCAAGGACTCACGAGGGACATCCAGAAAATGGGAAAATAAGACTGAAACATAGGAATATGTGGATCCTGGATCAAATAACACCGATGCCTCTCTACCACATACTGTAATAATACTTATAATCACGGTGTCTGAGGCCACTGCATCTAATCTGGCGGGAATGACATAGAATCTGGCTGGAGTACCAAAAGACTGAGCTCCACCAGAGTGAACAGGAGCTGCCTGACCTCCCCCTGACTGGCCTCCACCTCTAGGATGACCCCTGCCGACCTGTCCTCCACCTCTAGGTGGCCGGACTGCTGGTGTCGGACCCATCGGCTGATAGCCCTGCTGTACGGCCTTGCCCCGAAACCTGGGACACTGCCTCCTCATATGACCTGGCTCTCCACACTCATAACAACTCCCAGGTGGCATAGTCTGCTGCCTTGAAGAAGATCCCTGAATGGCCGGAGGGCGATGAGATCCCTCAGGCATAACACTGAAGTAAGGGCCAGAGGATCTCGGATGACTGGGATAACCACTGTGTGAACTCTGAATGGCTAGAGGACAGTAGGAATGCTCTGGCATGGCGCTGAAATGGGGCCTCGCTGGAACACCTCGAGGAGGTGGTGGAGGTGCTGAATATAAAGGCCTGCTGAGCTGACCACTACTATACTGACCCCTACCCCTAGCTGGGGCGCCTCTGAAATATAAAGAGAATCTAGTCCTCTTATCATGCTGCCCCTGCTACCTTCTCCTCGACCGATACCCCTCGATCCTGCAAGCAATCTCTACCACGAGCTGATAAGGAGTACCCATCTCCACCTCTCGGGCCATGGTAGCCCTAATACCTGATGTAACCCCGCCACAAATCTTCGCACTCTCTCAGCATCGGTAGGCAATATCATAAGTGCATGGCGAGAAAACTCTGAAAATATGGCCTCATAATCTGTCACTAACATCTGCCCCTACTCTAGCCGCTCAAACTGGTACTGCAGCTCTTCCCTCTCAGAGGGTGGGATATATCTATCCAGAAACATCTGCGTGAACTGCTCCCAAGTGACAGGAGGAGAATCTGGTGGCCTGCTGAGAATGTAGGACTGCCACCACCTACGAGCTCTGCCCTCCAACTGGAAGGTAGTGGAATCCACTCCATGGGACTCTAGTATCCTCATGTTGTGCAGTCTGTCCCTGCACCTATCCACAAAATCATGGGCGTCCTCGCCTCGCTCACCCCCAAAGATTGGAGGGTGCAATCCACTCCATCTATCCAATAACTTCTGCGGATCTCCGTCCGCAGCTGATCTAGGCTCAGGTGCTGCTGCAACAGGCTGGACTCTACCCACGGGCAGTGTACCCGGGGTATGATGTAATGCTGCTGTCTGTCCTGCAGCCTGGGTAGTAGGGGTCTGGGCTCCCCTTCCCGCCTGAGAAGTGGCAGGATCTGTTGGAAATAAACTAGCTTGGGACATAGTGTCCATAAATCTCATCATACGGCCCATGACTGCCTGGAAGCCTGGCGCCGTCATAAAGTCTACTGGTGTAGGATCTGCTGGAGGCACCTCATCCTGATCCTCTATAATAGGATCCTCTGGTGGCGGGACCGGAATAGCTCTGGGATACCCTCGTCCCTTACCACGGGCCAGTGCCCTCCCCCGGCCTCTGTCGCGACTTCAGACAGCGGGGGTAGCGGCCCTTCCCGAGTCTGGAACATCAGATGCACGCGTCCTTACCATATGTGAGAGAATAGAAGAATAAATTTAGTAAATCATCGACTTCACGATATAATAAGAACAAAGAGAGGTTTCCTAACACCATATAGCCTCCTGAAGATAAGTACATAGGTCTCCGTACCGATCTGCAAGACTCTACTGGGTTTGCCCGTGACTCGTGAGACTTACGTGAACCTAGTGCTCTGATACCATGTTGTCACAATCCAAAATCCAACACCGGTCATGATGGCGCCCAACACCGAAATACGGCAAGCCAACTGTTGTTTACTAATGCGATTATCCTTGTTTGACATACCAACCCCACAATTACCAAAATTTTAAGCTTAGATCATTTAAATAAAAGCAGATACATAACCCAACTTAAGTAAATACAACCACAATGATCATATACCATTATATACAGTCCCAAAACATAGAGTCTACTATGTGTGTGCCAGGAACTAGTGTCACAAGTCAACATGCGAACTAGTAGAATATACAAAAGATGATACAAACTGTACTGGTGTCTGAAAGAAGTAGACATAAATAAACAAAAGATAAGTCCATAGTACTGCTGAGAGTCCCCAAGGGAGGCAGCTCACTGTGGAGTCAGGTCCAGAATATACGTCAAGCTCCGGTCAGATAACTAGAAGCACCAGCCTCAGAACCTGTACAATTAAGTACAGAAGTGTAGCATGGGTACATAAATATATATGTACCCAGTGAGTATCCGGGCCTAACCTCGAAGAGGTAGTGATGAGAGGTCGACATGACACTCACTAAGGTCCAACAGTATAATTTAACAGAATATAAATGAAACGGTAGGCATGTAAAAGCAGTGAAGAAATAAATATATATGTAAGGTAGTGAAACCCAAGAAAAAGTACTGGGAATGAATAAAACAATTACCACTTCACGTTCCCCCAAATATCGGTCAAATCAATATCCATGAATTTAGTAACAATTAAATCATAGGCATGCAGGGTAAGGACAACCGGCCTGAGTCATAAGATAGTCATGCCCGTGCACTGCTGAGGATCGAACGGCCCGTACCAAAAGTGCACCTCTCCACAAAGTACTCACATATATGCACTGGCGAGGATCGAACGGCCCGTACCAAAAGTGCATTCCTCAATCCTCTCTACGGACTGCTGAGGATCGAACAACCCGTACCAAAAGTGCATCTCTCAATCCTCTCTATGCACTACTGAGGATCGAACGACCCCTACCAAAAGTGCATCTCTCAATCCGCTCTATGCACTGCCGAGGATCGAACGACCCGTTCCCATAAGGGTGGGGGAAATCGCACTCCGCTCGTGCAATGTAAATTGCATAGCGGTCACATGCACACACATTATTCCTTTTTAAAGAGAATACTTTTCAATGAACAATTTCTTACAGGTTTTTCTCAAATTTCATAACTTCGGGGAAATAAGCAACATGCAAGGGTTAATTCATTAAGCATATAGTTCATATCAAGTAAAACACAGGGCATGATGTGGGCTTAACTACCCGGACATAATAGTAATAGTCGCTATGTACGGACTCTCGTCACTTTGTACGTACGTAGCCCATACAAATTATCACATATAGAATTTAAATCACCTAGGGGGACAGTTCCCCCTTACAAGGTTAGAAAAGAGACTCACCTTGCGTCGAATTTACTTCCCGGACCGAGAACGCGCCCGAAACTCTGAACTCTACACCTGAGGACTCGAAACTAGCCAAAGGTTAAACAAATACATTAATTTATATTCAAAGCATGGAAATTATCCTATTACTTAGCCAAATTCACCATTCTTGAAGAAATTCTAAAATCCGACCCCTGGGCCCACATGCTCGGATTCTAATAATTCTCGAAGGAAACACTCACCCAAAACCTAAGGATCATTAATATATGATTTTTACTTGATTTCATAGCAAATTCATGGTTAAATTCTTAAATTATCGAAAGCCCTAGGTTACTACCCAATTCTTGATTTTTCACTAATTTAGGTAGTTAATTTAGCTTGTAATCCATGCATGAAGCTAATATTAGAGTAGAATTTACTTACCTTCAATAACCAGGTCGTTTGCCCCTCTAAAATGGTGGAAATTGTCCCAAGGAAGAAGAAGAATATGAGGAAAAATGAATTAAAACACGTTCTGTCTGAACAGTGTTTCCGCACCTGCGGCTCGAGGACCGCACCTGCGGCTCGAGGACCGCACCTGCGGCTCGAGGACCGCACCTGCGGCTCGAGGACCGCACCTGCAGAAATGGACTAGGAAGCCTGGGCCCGCACCTGCGGAGTGGAGACCGCACCTGCAGCTCCGCTCCTGCGGAACTTTTGTCCGCGCCTGTGAGAAATGACCTGCCCACTAGGGGTCGCACCTGTGAGGCTGGGACCACACGAGTGGTCCCGCACCTGCGACTAGGCAACCGCACCTGCGGTCACACCAGAACAGGTGCACCAACAACTATTTCAGCTGGTTTTTGGCCTCGTATGGTGTCCGGGAGGCACCTAGGCCCACCTGAGCCCCTGTCCAAATATACCAACAAGTCCCAAATCATAATACGGACTCGCTCGAGCCTTCAGAACACCCAAAAGAACGCTAAAACTCAAAATCACACCTCAAAACCCCAAGAACCAATCTTAGGAACTTTAAGTTTTCTAGACTTCACTAACAACGCGCTGAACTGACCTATACTACTCGGAATGACACCAAATTTTGCAGGCAAGTCATAAATGACATAACAGAACTATTCCCGGTCTCAAAATTCCGTTCGGACCTTGATATTACAAAACACGTCCCAAACCATGATAGGAACTTAAGGAACTCTTAATTCAATATTGGGCGTCGAAATGCTCCCGGGTCATCAGAAACCCATTCCGAACATACGCCCAGGTCCGAAATCATCGTACGAAGCTACCGAAATTGACGAAACTCGACTCCGAAGTCGTTTACCCAAAATGTTGACCGAAGTCAAACTTGACCTTAAAGGCCAACCTTAAGTAACCAATTGTTCCTTTAGCGCTCTAAACACCTCCGAAACCCAGACCACCAGCCCCCGCAAGTCATAAATCATAATAAGCCGCTATGGGAAGTTTTATTTAGGGGAACGGGATCCGATAACGCAAAATAACCTGTCGGGTCGTTACACTTATAGAGTTCCTCATAAGAAGTTAGATAAAACTCCTTATGAGTTATGGAAAGGATTTTCCCCTAACTTATAATTTCTAAAAGTTTGGGGGTGTTTGGCTAAGGTTGGTCTACATGAATTTAAACAAGTAACTGTAGGACCTAAAACTTTTGATGCTGCTTTTATTGGTTATTCTCAAAATAATGCTGCATATAGATTTCTATCTTTGGATGATCATTCTATTTGCGAATCTAGAGATGCAGAATTTTTTGAGCATGTTTTTCCGTTGAAATATAATGTTCCCACTAATGTGCCTAATAATGCTTCTACATCTATATATGTTAATTCTCACATTGTGTCTTCTTCTAATATTACTACTAATGATCATGAAAATGAACTTAGAAGGAGTAAGAGACCTAGAATTGAAGCTAGCTTTGGTCCTGACTTTATCACTACTTTCTTGACTGAAAATATTGAGCTTGATATTTTGAATTATGAATTAGTGTCTACCTATTTAATAGAAGAAGACCCTAAGACTTATGATGAAGCAATGAGTTCATATGTAAGATGAAATTGAGACCTGATGGTACAATTGAGAACTATAAGGCTAGACTTGTTATTAGAGGTTTTAACCAAAAGAACGACAATGACTACTTTGATACTTATTCTCCCTTAACTAAAATAACAACTATTAGAACTCTTGTTGCATTAGCCGTTATCCATAATTTAGTGATACATCAAATGGATGTTAAAACGGATTTTCTAAATGGTGATTTAGAGGAAGAGATCTATATGACTCAACCTGAGGGTTTTGTGATCCAAGGACAGGAGAATAAATTATACCATTGAGAAAGTCTCTATATGGTATTAAACAGGCACCTAAGCAATGGTATGAAAAGTTTAATAACACGCTAGTAGATAATGAGTTCATTGTTAATGCATCTTATACTTATGTTTATTCCAAGATGGTAGGATTGGATTGTGCGATTATATGTCTGTATGTGGATAACATGTTAATATTTGGCCCTAATATGGATATTGTAAATGAGACTAAGAATTTGTTGTCTTCTAAATTTGAAACGTAAGATCTTGGAAAAGCAGATGTAATTTTAGGGATTAAAATCAAAAGAACTGTTAATAGTTTTTCATTGTCTCAGTCTCATTATATTGAGAAAATATTGAAAAGATTTGTTTGTTTTGATGTAGCTCCTGTAAGAACTCCTTATGATCCTAGCATACACTTGAGAAAGAATAAAGAATCTAGTGTTTCTCAAACTGAATATGCTAAGATAATTGGTAGTGTAATGTTCTCATGAATTATACACGGCCTGATATTGCTTATGATGTTATTAGATTAAGTAGATATACTCACAATCTCAGTAGTGAACACTGAAGTGATCTTCATCGCTTGCTGAGGTATTTGAGAGGTACTATGGAGTGGTGTTTGCATTTTAATAATTTTCTTGCTGTTTTAGAAGGATTTTGTGATGCAAATTGGGTTACTGATAATGATAAAGTTAGCTCCACTAGTGGCTATGTATTAACTTTGGGTGCAGGTGCTATTTCGTGGAAGTCTTCAAAACAGACTTGTATAGCACGTTCGACCATGGGATCTGAATTTTTTGCTCTTGAGTTAGCATGTGAAGAAGTTGAATGGCTGAGAAACTTATTGGCAGACGTGCCTTTGTGGGGAAGACAAACTTCACCCGTGTCTTTACATTGTGACTCACAAGCGGCAATTGAAATTGCCAAGAATAGTGTGTACAATGGGAAAATAAGACATATTCACATTAGACATGGTGCAGTGAAATAATTATTAAAATATAGTGTTATTTCCTTGGAATATGTAAGGTCCGCAAGAAATTTGGCGGATCCTTTAACTAAGGGTTTGGGAAGGAGAGTTATCCTTGAAACGTCGAGGGAGATGGGGATAAAGCCCATGGATTGAGGAAGTATGTTGGATACCCGTTCGTGGTCAAATGAAGCCATATGAGACTTTAATATGCACTATATTTCCTATCCCTATGACGTGTGGTAGTGCTTTACAAGGTTGAGCCTATTTTTCTCTTTTTGATTCCATAGCCTTTAGGTGGACTATATGTTGATAGACTTGATGGAATCACCTACGTGAGTGTAAAGGTGCGGTTTCCTTTTATGAATGACTTGGGATGTCTTTCTAGAGCACTCATGAGACCTAAGGTGTGTGCATGACCATAAAAGCACTTTATTATTATTGCAGAGTTTGCATAAAATTAAGGATATCGAATGTGTATTGAGGGTCTCAACTCATGTCCATTCAGTTCAAGAGTACTTCACTTTGTGGATATTAGTCGTTGCCTCATTTCACTACGTGTCAATTCAAATCAAAAGATATTGATACTTAAGTACATGTTCCTTCCGTTTGCCCAGGAATTATTCTTATTCTTTATCTTTGTATTAGTAGGGTATTGTTGGTATTATTCCTCTTTAGGCGTTACTCTAATTTGATAATACAAAGAACAAAGAACACTTCTAATCTGCATAAATGGTTCACATTCATTCATATGACCGTTTCTTAACTTTTGTGACTTCGTTTGTGAAAAGATAAAACTTTTTAGAAGGTTTGAAGCTAGTGTCTTTATGACAATTTTTTCATTAAACCAAAATAAATGTTGCATAACATTAACTCACATTTGGCCTCTTACGATTTTTTATGGAAGAAAACGTAAATGATTTGCGTATATAAATATCATCATTTGTGAGCTAAAATACCAACCAAAAATATTATTCTCATCCTCTCAAAAGACTATTCTTCTTCCTATTTTTCCTGGGCAATTTGTTTTTTGCAAACTCCAAACTTCCAGCCACAAGTGCACGTGTTTGGAAGTACTGTGGAACCTTGGGGAGCGACCGGTCTTAACGATTTACACTCAGTCGCTCTGAAATTGCTTTTAAGGCTGTGACTTGCCACGACACAGTATTTGTTCGATAAGTGATCAATATTATCTACTATTTTTTTTCTTACATATCTTTCCAGCTTTTGTGTGCTTACATAATGTGTTATAACGTGTGCGATTGAGTTGGCTTCATGGTATATGTGCTTGATTGGTGGCTGGTCCATTGCTGCAAAGAGGAACCTGCAATTATTTGGTAAAGTTATGTGAGCATCATTAGTCATGTGGGGTTCTATGATTTTTGATAATACCTTGCAGTCAGTTTCCACAACTAGTGGCGTTAAGTAAATTGTAAAATCAAGGTCCAGTCCCTTCAAGAGGGTTGTAAATTCCGCTTGTAGTGGCGTACTAGCTACAACATGGCTGGAGAATCCCGCTATTCAGGTACCCTGAGAATCTCTGATGATTCCACCTAGTCCTCCATAGTTAGAGTTTTTCCTGTATGCACCATCTATGTTAAGTTCATAGATATTTTATGGTGGTGGAACCCACCGTACTTGAATTCTTGTGAATTGCTTGGGAGTTGTTCTCTGTTTAGTGAGTGTAACGACCCGGTCAGTCGTTCCGAGAGTTTATCCCGTTTCCCCCATTTTGGCTTCATTGCTTGTGTGTTTCATCTCTTTTGTATGGCGTTGGGTTGGTTGACTCAGGTTCAGAGTGGTCGTGTTGAGAATTAAGGAACTTAGCCTCTAAAATGAGCTCAATAGTTGGAAAAGTCAACTGGGAGATGACTTATAGGTAAACGACCTCGAAATGTGGATTTTATGACTCAGATAGCTTCGTTAGGTGATTTGGGACTTAGGAGTGTGTTCGGAATGTAGTTTTGAGGTCCGGTGTAGAATTAGGCTTGAATTGGCGAAAGTTAGTTTTTGACCATTTCCGATCGGCAGTGGAAAATAGGCTATCGGGGTCGAAATGGAATTCCGAAAGTTGGAGCACGTGCGTAGCGTCATTTTGGATGTGTATGCAAATTTTAATATCATTTGGACAAGGTTTGGTTAGTTTTGGCATCGTTGGTGAATTTCAGAAGTTTGAATATCTTTAGGCTCGAATCATGGGTTGATTTGGTGTTTTGATGTTATTTTGGGTGTTCTGAGAGTTCAACTAAGTCCGGGTGATCATTTATGGCTTGTTATTATTTTTGGTTGGGGTCTCGAGGGCCTCGGGTTGAGTTCGGATGGGTAACGACATGATTTTCGGCATTTTGGAGTTGCTGGTGTGAAACTTTCTGGTGTGAGCTTGCAGAAGCGGACCAGGCTCCGCAGATGCGGAAGTTGGATGGATCAGTGAAGGTCGCAGGTGCGAGACTTGGACCGCACCTGCAGAGTCGCAGGTGCAGAAGTTTTGTCGCAGGTGCGGAAAAGGTCCCTTAAGTGAATTCTCGCAGGTGCGCACCTGGGACCGCAGGTGCGAGAAAAGGACCGCAGGTGCGGTCATCGCTGGGCAGAACCTATAAAAAGAACCCTTAGCAAATTTTGGCCATTCTTTCACCATTGTTATTCGGGTTGGAAGCTTTTGAAAGGTTTTTGAAGAGGGAAATCGATAGTTCTTCATTGAGGTAAGGATTTTGGACTTAAAACTCATTTATATGTGATTAAAGGTCAGATTAGTGGTGGAAATTTGGGGAAAACAGTGATTAAATAGGTAATTAGGGCTTATGGTTTAGAGACCTTAAAAAGGGGAATTTGAGGGGTCATTTGGACTCCGATTTCAGTGTTCTTGGTATGTATAGACTCGTGGGAGGATGAGGATTTTTATGCTGTAAATTTCATCGAGTTACGAGACGTGCGCCCGAGGTCGAGTTTGACCAATTTCGGGATTTTTGAGTATTTTTGATAAATTTTGATTAGGGTTCGTTCCTTGGCATATTATAATGATATACATCTGATTTTTGATAGATTTGGAGCACTTGGAGGCCGAATCTAGAGGCAAAGGCAACGCGGAGTAGTATTTTAGCCGGTTTTAAGGTAAGTAACGTTTCCAAACTTTTGGTTCTGAGGGTTCGAAACCCCGAGCTAAATAATTTATGACTATAATTGAGGTGATACACATGCCAAGTGACGGGCGTGCGGGCGTGCACCGAGTATTTGTGGCCTGGCTTATCCCATGGCATTTGTCTAGTAGCTATTACTGATCAATATCCGCACTTCTATTAATGTAGTAATTGTGAACCTGTTAGAAATCATGTTAAGTATAAATGCTAGGCTTCACGCCGAAAATGCTGAGACCCGAGTGGTCGTATATTACTGTCTCATTTTGTGATTATTTGATTTCATATACTCAGTCCTGTTATAGCATATCACTTCATGCCCAGTGTCAGTATTGTTAATTACATACATACTTATCATTGTTTTTGGTTGATGGTTGCATTTATGATCCATGTGAGTGAGACTGGAGAGTAATGACTGAGTGAGGCCGAGAGCCTGTTATTGAGACAATTATGAGATTGGACTGCACAACGCAGCGATATTTAAATCATGCCTTCGTTGGCTTGATGTGGCGCTTGGGCCACTAGGGCCCCTCCGGAGTCTTTACACCCCCAGTGAGCGCAATTGATGTTGAGGGATGGATCGTCCCTGGACATGAATCTTGTCTGAGTGTTGTATTCCGGAGATGGACTTTCTCCGTGGGGCTGGATTGACCTTTTTCCTTAGTAGGGAGTAACTACAGTCACCAATGATTATGTACATTCCGGGATGGACTTTTCCCTGGGCCTGAGAGCCATATACGGTACTGAGTGGACTGCTGTGTGAGGGTTGTGAGCACTATGTGCATATCCACACTGGTTTCATACATATATTTTTATGGTGGCATGTAGAGTATACTGGAATACTTGGCATATTTACTCATTGTGATAAACTGTTAGCATGTCTAATTTCTGTTTACTGTTTATTGTAAATTCTGAGGTTTTGTCCGTCACTACCTCTCAACCCATAGTTTGGGTTCGTTACTTCTGAGTTGGTGTACTCACATTACCCCCTGCACCTTGTGTGCAGATCCAGGTACACCGGGACCCGGTAATGGATATTGAGCAGCTGTCAGAGTTTCATTGGAGTTGTCGAGGTAGCAGCTGGCGATCGCAACCTCGTCTTCTCTTCCTTATTCCACCCGTTGCACTTATTTTGAGACTATGTTGTCTATTTCTTCATTTCTTTATTTTATTATATAGTAGCTCATGACTGAGTGACACCGAATCCGAGGTTGGAGATTTTTAGATTTTGTTTCAAATATTATTTTTAAACTTCAGACTCTTAGTATTATCAATAAATTCGTTTAAAATCGTATTTTTACTGAAAATTAAATTTATCTTAGAAAAAAGGGGCGATTTGTCTGGTTCCACGAAAGACATCATTACGACTTCGAAATCGGATCGTGACAGTGAGACATGGGTGTGGAGCCAGATATGCGATAGTGTACTCCAACTAGGATAGAGGTCTGTTTTCCCCCTTCTTGTATTTGATATGTTTTAGCACATCCTAAATGATTAAGTTATATGTTTATGACATCTTTTAGTTTTCACTGGTGTATAAATTATGTATGCGAAGTTTGGGATGTTTACGGCTTGTTTGGACGGTTGTTATCGATTGTATTGTATCATATTGTTATTTTAAATAATATTTATTTTGATTGTTATTTATATTTTATTATTTTGTATTGTTAAATTTGTCGCTACGTAACAATGACAAGTGTCACTTTACGTAACGACCAATTCGGTGTGATCGCATCGTTTTCTTACTTTGTTCTCTCATCTTGTACTTTCTTATTATTAATCCTATTTTATTCGTTATCCTATCTTTTTACATAATAATTATACCTCGTATCCTACTTTTTCTTTATATATTATAAGTTTATTCTTCATATTATTGGTATTTGACATCATGTAACAACGACAAACAGTTTAATCTATTTAAATATTGTACTTATCAAAACAATATAATGCAATATAGTATAATACAATACGACACAATATAAAACATATTTCATAATCATCACAACAAGCTGTTAAGGAGATAAATGGTAATCGTATTCGACTAATTTTAAAAATTGATATGTATTTTATTTGGTTTGGTATTAAAAATGGGATCATCAAACCAAATCAACATAAAAATATATCTATTTTGTAAATAATTTGGGTTTTAAAATTTATTCTGTTAAAAAGTAGGTTAGACATGATTGCTTGAAATGTCGTACTCCAATACTTGATATGACTATCAGTAAGGTATCTATTTTTGTGGATGTTTTTCATGAGTTGAAGTTCCTACAAGAAAAAATTACATTTTATATATATAAAATTAAAATAAATATATAATATCGTATACTGGGTGTCTAAATATAGTTGTAAAAAAATAGCGCAACTTAAAAATATTACTACGTTGTTACGATCTAAAATTCATAATGTCGTGATGGCGCCGGACATCATTGTCAGGCAAGCCAATCATTAATTAAATTGAAATAAATTTTCTGTTTTAACATTTATGAAAAGCATTTCCATTCACTTTATCGCATATTAACTAAATAAAATCTGTTAAGTATAACAATGGTTTAAATATTACACTTTAGCAAATATATCCTATCATATCCCAGAACCCGGTGTCACAAGTACATGGACAATTTTTAAGAATTTATACAATCATCACAAAGCCTGTCCGAAATACAAATTGGACAAGGAAGTTTAAAAATGAAAGTAAATACAGTACGAGGGAGACTCTGTCGGCTGCGGATCGCCTCCGGATGATGCAGCTTGCCTAAGTCTCCGAATCCTTCACATTGCTATGAACTATGCAATAAAATGCACATCAAGTGTAGCATGAGTACAAAAATAACGTTTACTCAGTAAGTCGCCCGCCTAACCTCAGAGAGGTAGTAACGAGAGGTCAAATTAGACACTTGCTAAAAGTCAATTTAGAATATTCAAGTGTGACACTAAGCATGAATATCATAGGCAATTTATTAAAATCAGAAATAATTATTATCAACTCTTTCCACATTTAATACTTTAATTCTTCTCATATTAATAACAATTAATCATCATGAGTGATTTAATCAAATAACAACTTAATCAACGGGAAGGAACAACTTCTTCCAAAAATCTTTAATAACTTTAAATCTCTGTCATTTCAGTTGACAACTTAAAATTCCAGGCCAGTAATCAGGCATAAATCATAGCAACTACGCAGTAAATATCATGCGCAAGCAATGCCGAGGGTCGAACGGCGCGAACCAACTATAATAAACTGTGCACTACCGAGGGTCGAACGGCTCGAACCATAGATGCATCTATCTGCCCCGCTCGCGAATCGATCATGCGACGCGGTTATACATAATACTAGGGCTACCACGCTCGCGAATCATACCTGCTACTCGGGTCCCCGTATAAATATACATAAATACAGGGTCATCCTGCTCGCGAATCATACATGCGACTCAGGCACCCAAAGTTACACGTATTCACATAACAAATCCGCATTTTTATCAAGAAATAGTTTTTCTCAGGAAAGTGATAAAATTCTTCTTAAATGAACATGAAGTATAACTTTTTAAATCTTTGTTTTGAAACTCAGATGACCCTATCAGGTATACAATTATTCATGGAGGAGTCAATTCTCTTTCTAAATGATTATGAAAGGCACACTCTAGTCTTCTTAGGAAAACAATTACTGATTCGATAACATTTACAGCCTAATAATAGGGGCAGGATCACATGTACAACACATAAGGCATGCTAGTGGGCCCTAGACTACCTGGACATGGCATAATAGTAGCTACGCACGGACTTCCATCACCTCGTGCGTACGTAGCCCCTGAAGATAATAACACATACTTAATTAATTCACCTAGGGAACAATTCCTCCTCACAAAGTTATTACCTCGCTCCGAAATTCCATAACCGGCTTCCAAGCCCTTCCGACGACTCCAATGGACGCACAATGCCCCAAAACTATCCAAATCACGGCAAACCAATGAAAAATATACTCTAATATTTGCAACAAATTCCAAATTATATAATTTCCCAACCCCGCTTGGTTAAATGACCAAAATGCCCTCAAGCCCACGTGCCCGGAATCCGAAATTTCTCGAAGGTAAATTCTACCGATAGCTTTACTAGTTCAAATATATAATTTACTCTACATTTCATGCTCAAATTCGTGGCTAAAATCCAACTTACCCTTTTCTAGGTTTCTTTAAGATTTCCCAATTTCCTACCAATTTTCATGTCTAATTTCATGCATGTACTTGTATTTAACTTTAAAAACATGAAGAAATTACTTACCTTGACATTGCATGAAGAAATCCTCTCTTGAAGCTCTCCAAAATCGACCAAACCAAAGAAGAAATGGCCACAATTCTCGGTTTTAAAACATTCTGCCCAGGCCATTTTTCGCACCTGCGATCCAACACTCGCACCTACGATTCCGCAGGTGCGACCAAACCTCCGCACCTGCGGCTTTCCTTAGCTCAAGCCAATTTTGCACCTGCGCCCCTCAGACCGCATCTGCGACTTCGCAGGTGCGGAAATACCATCGCATCTACGCTCCCAGCCAGACCACCACTCCTTTGAACCTGTGGTGCCATAGCCGCACCTACGGTTCCGCACCTGCGGCCAAATCCTCGCAGGTGCGGTCTCACTAGACACCAGAAACTTTAACTTTTTTCTCAACTTCAAATATTGATCCGGTAACCACCCAGAATCCACCCGAGGCCCCCCGGGACCCCGTCACATTATACCAACCTGTTCCAAAACATAATGCGGACTTGCTCGAGGCCTCAAATCACATCATACAACATCGAAACCACGAATCGCACCCAAATACCAGCTTTATGAACTTAGTAATTTCCAACTTCTACATCCGATGCCGAAACCTATCAAATCACGCCCGATTGACCCCAAATTTTGCACACAATTTGTATTCGACATTACGGACCTGCTCTAACTTCTGGAATCGCATTCCGACCCCGATATCAAAACTTCCACTTCCGGTGGGATTTCTCAAAAAACTTCAAATTTCTATCTTTAGACAAATGACTTCAAAAATGACCTCCTGACATCCGAATTCACTTCTGATCGCGCTCCCAACTCCAGAATCACCATACGAAGCTATTCCCAGACTCGGGATCCCAAACGGACATCAATAACTCTGAAATGCACTTCAAACCCAAATTTATGAAATTCTTCTAAAATTCTAACTTCCACAATATGCACCGAAACGCTCCCGGGTTATCCAAAACCTGATCTGGACATACGCCCAAGTCCGAAATCATCATACGAACCTGCTAGAACCTTCAAATCCTGATTCGGAGGTCGTTTACTCAAAATTCCAATCTTAGTCCATTTCTTCAACTTAAGACTTCTAAAATGAGAATTTTCCTTCCATATCAACTCTAAACTTTCCGAAATTCAATTCCGACCACACCTAGAGGTCATAATATCTGAAATGGAGTTGCTCATGACTTCAAACCGCTGAACGACGCGTGAGAGCTCAAAACGACTGGTCGGGTCGTTACATTCTCCCCTACTTAAACAGATGTTCGTCCTCGAACGTGCAAAGAACTGCTCTGGAGTTGTCTGAAATCACTATTTAACACCTCGAGCACCTGCCTCAATACATACGGAATTAAAGTCGTAGGCTACAAAACTCAAGCACAACTGAGGTGCGATATATATATATATATATATATATATATATACTCTGGATCTCAAGAGCTATCCTGCTCACATAACATCACCACTACGCGGGGCCTCAATACATACGAAATTATAAATTTGTTTCACAACTCACATGGAAAATCAATATTACCTGAATTTGACGAAGACGGAACAACATCCACTATTCTAATACCTTTTCATGAAAAAGTGCTCTACTGAAATGAACATGCCTGGCTCATACGGAGCCTATAATCATATTTGAATCCATCCACAAACATCGAGTCTACCTTGTTCGCACCACTAAGCTAATAGCTTTTACCTGGGTCCATATTAACCCACTTTCTCTCATAATACGCGAGCACAACCATCATAGCCGGGACAACCACCCCACAATCCACAACCAAAAGAACTGAACGCCTTCCAAGCATAAATTCTCAATTAAGCAATATTGCACTTCTTTAAACTCAGTCCAAATCTTCAATCCATCAAATGACTACATGTCACACTTATACAATCCTTTCGCGGTCATGATTCCATGACCTTCCACACAAGGCAACAAGTCTGCCCATCCATAACATCGGCCACACTAAGGCCGCAAAACACATCAAGAACCCATGACCAGGGTACAAAGCCTATTTCACCGAATATCGATCTCAGGTGACACTGAAGATAACACTAGCTTACTCTGAAATTTAGAATCACTTTTTCTTGCTCTTCCGAGCTCATGACATCCTTATTAACACCGAACCGCAAATCTCGATTCTTATTCCCAGTTACATACTGCTTTCCGCACCTAACATGTCAATATGAGGTAGCGCAAGAATTCCATCATAACTTCTGAACCACCAATAGGGTGAAAAAATCATCATATAGAAAACTTTTACTTAACTCAATTCAAGAGTACCATCTCAACACATGAGTGAATTCCCACAATCACCCAACATGCAAATCCTTAAGCAATAGTCTATACCACCATAACCCTTTCGGGATACGCCTACACCTGACATGCCATATCACTCAAATGCTCCCACATGAAATCCATTACGACGGCCGACAAGCCCCGCACACACCGGCACAAACCACATGCATAACTTAATCATATCGAAGGAGCTGATCATTGCCGTAAATGTGCCATTTCAACCATGGCTAATCAATGTGAGCATGTGATTTTTATTCGCCGTATCGTCCTATAAAAATTCCAACAAATCAATTGATGTTATGAATATTGATTTATTCTTCAGTAATTAATTGTGAATTATCTGCATTGCTTGCATATCCATAATTCATCTTTCAAA
>ML310211.1:6820-24478 GCA_005239505.1 Nicotiana paniculata
ACTACGACAGAGCAGTTATATATATATATATATATATATATATATATATATATATATATATGTACCAAGCCTGATAGGGCCAGAAAACTATTTTACTTACTATATTGAGAGAGTTGAGTCAGTATCAGCAGGTAAGCATATCTTCAGATTATCTTTGACTTCCAGTTTCTTTCACTTATTATATTATCAGTTCAGTTTCAGCTTTCAATATATTTTCTTACATACTCGGTACATTATACGTACTGACATCCCTTTTTTGGGGGCGCTGCATTTCATGCGTGTAGGTTCAGAAAAACAGACGGATTGACCTACTCATTAAGTGTTTCCCAAGTTCAGCCTTGATCGGTAAGCTCTATGCCTTTTGGAGTTGCAGGGTCTAGAGCTTTATGTACATCTTGTGTATATATGTATATATGTTATGAATAGGTCGGGGAGCTATTCCGATCATAATATATCCACCAGTAGAGGCTTGTAGACATATCCTATCAGTTAGTGCAGTATGTTGGGCTTTTTATATATTTGGTTGGTTTTTCAGCTATAATAATTATGAAGGCCTTGTCGGCCCAGTTTATATCGACTTAGTCAGCATTCGCAGTTGTCTTGCAATGTGTCCCATGGCCAAAGTATGACATCATATGTTCAGAGTCCCTTAGTTGCAAGTTAGTACACAAGGATAGGTGAGGCACCGGGTGCCGGTCTCGCCCCCCAGGTTCGGGGCGTGACAAAAAAGATTTGTACAATTTTTTGGGTCCAATAATCAGACTCCTGATTTACTTTGTTGTTGTATCTCTTTAGTTTCCTCTTTCTTCATATAAACCTTTATGTAGGCTTATGCTATCTCCCGATCTGTGGCTCCCGGTATTATTAATTACTTTAGCCTTACATGGATGCTATGGAATATCCAGGATACAATCTTCTAACAATTCAATCCTTTGTTTATGACATGGGCTCAATTCATTCTTTTAACTTATACCGAAATCTTCTACGACTGTATGATTGTCAACATATATATACTGTATGGATAATAATCCAAAACCTTAAGTGCGTTCATAACGTAACTAACTCTGGATCATTGACCGAATAGTTCCTTTCATTCATTCTCAACTTTCTTTAAACATAAGCTATTACTTTTCCTGGTCTTCTGCCCCCTTGTTGCGTGCATACTTAGCTTATCTTAGTTCCCACGCATGCCAGAATTTTCGTGCAACTCATGTGATCTCTAATATTACTTTTAATTTTTCTCCCCGTTCATTAGCCACAGTAGGTGCCACCTTTTTTATAGCGTCCATACAACGTTGTAGTGAGAATTTTATTACACGGCCATTTCCTCTTTAGGTCACTGTGCTTAGGTTGAAGCTTTCTTCCTTATTTTCTCAACTAGTCTTTCATTGTAGTACTTAGGGATGACCCTCTGACTCTTGTAAAGCTTCGAACTTATTACGTCGTATACTCGACGGGATTTTTTTTTTATGTCCTTCCTTGCCTATAATTATCCATATTTACTTACCTCCACACCCTTGTACTTGTAGGGTTGCTTCTGAACTAATATTTCGATCATTTTCCCAGTGGCATTCTCTTTTATTTCCATAATACTCATGGTACCTTTTTAACTTCCCCAACTCTTATTACAATGTCATAACTGCGAGACTGAATTCCCCATGTTGGGGTAACCTACGTTTATCATGCATTGATCTGTTTATTTGTCTTTTATCCTCTTTTCTAGCCATTATTGGGTTCTTCTTGAATCAGCTACTAACTACTCGTTGGCCCATTCTCGTATCAATATTCCGAGTAATCTTTCCTGGCTTAATCCCTTTGTCTTAACTTACCTCTCGCACTGGTTCCTTATTTATAAAAAACATCCCGGGCTGGAAGCCTTACTTCCTTTCCTTGACGTCGTGCTTACATAATGTTCTGGAATTGCAGCATATCTGTAACATTTGGATAAGTGCAATCTCATTCCTTTCTCATTTTTATCTCATTATTCCTTTACCATTCCATAATTACTAGAACCACTTAGTTCTGACTTAATGCCACATCACTTCATATTCCCCCCTTTAGGGGAGTACTAAGATTTAGCACTACGACGATCTACCTGTAGTTTTTTTACCTCTTCATTTTTTGCGTCTTCTCACATCATCGACGACCCTTACTCGCCTTGCAATAATCTTTCTGTACCAAGGATAACAACTTTCCTTACTCGCGGGGGTGAAACTTAGTATAACTGGCACATACAGTCCCTTAAGCTTAACTTTGCTCACATTGCTTGCTTTAGGGAAGCGTCTTCCGGATTGACCTTTTTCTGAATTTTTCATGAATATTCTTCTGTTATCCATTCTATTATTGACAGAATGCAACCTGAAATTCTCATGATGTCGACCATTATAAAATCACTTAGTCCCTAATTCATGTTTAGTTTATCTTGTTCAACAGCCCATACTGATTTCTTTTATTCTGGGATATGACTTTTACTTTTGGTAATCCCGTTAGAGTTGCGAACTTATTTCTTGAAATGAGGACATGAGTGTATGGCCTATACTCTTTTGTTGTCCTAAGGCCTGTCACCTCTCATCTCTTCCTTCACTTGACTATAGATTCTGTAATACTGATAATCTTCATTAATTGGGTGCCTCGTACACTTCTTCACCTTGCTTATTTTACTTCTTGAAACTTGTATTTATCTTCTGAATATCTCATTATCTTTCACCATAAAGGTGGATAAATATTCTTGCCTTAAGGTTCCTTATCAAGAGGCTTACACATCTTAGTATACACATGATCTGCTGAATATCTCATATTTATCCATCATAAGCATGATGTAAAAATTGAGTTCCTTTGACTCAACTCTTCCACAGCCGCATTCAATCCCTTATCAACCGTCTTTCTAAATGTAGGTATCGTTGTACTACGAATAAGATAAATTTTAGGAAATTGAGTTTTTACAATTGAGCTCTACCACACGATCTAGAGTAAGAAGAAAGAGTGACAGTCCTAAATGCCCTATAGCCTCCTGCTTATAAGTACGGTGCATGGCACACCCATAAACAAGACTTTACTACACACGGCTGGTAGAATCCCTAGGACGGAACTGATCTGATACCACTTTTATCACACCCCGAACCTGGGGGACGAGACCGGTACTCGGTGCCTCACCTAACCTTGCGTACCAACCTGCGACTAAGGAACTCTGAACATGTGATGTCATACTTTGGCCATGGGCCACATCGCAAGACAACTGCGAATGCTGACTAAATATTAATATAAAGCTGGGCCGACAAAGCCGTCATAACTACTACAGCTGGCAAACCAACAAAATATACATAAAAGGCCTACCGGCCCAACATACTGCACTAACTGACAGGATATGTCTACAAGCCTCTACTGGTGGATATACTGTGATCGGAATAGCTCCCCGACCTACTCATAACATATGTACATATATACACAAGATTTACATAAAGCTCTAGAACCGGCAACTCCGAAAGGCATGGAGCTTACCGGTCAAACTGAGCTCGGGCAACACTTAATGAGGAGGTTTACCCGTCTTTCTGCATGAACCTGCACGCATGAAATGCAGCGCCCCCAGAAAAGGGACGTCAGTACGAAATAATGTACTGAGTAAGTAAGGCAATATACTGAAAGCTTAAACTGAACTGATAATATAATATGCGAAAGCAACTTGAAGTCAAAGATAATCTGAAAATATGCTTACCTGCTGATACTGACTCCACCCTCTCAATATAGTAAATAAATAGCTATCCGGCCCTATCAGTTATACATAACAATCCTTGTAGGCCACCACTTCCTCAACACATGCCACATGGTATGTAAATGAATAGACATCATTTGGGCCTTATACGGCTGCCACATCATGCTTAAGAATTATCCAAAGCATTATTAATTACCAATTTCTTAATTAACTTGGTAATTCCCCATTAATCCAATAATTAACCAATTATCCACATGATTAAGAATTATCTCAAATCACTTAAAATACTACTTACTTTTAACACACTTTATATACCTTACTATCATGGTCATGTGGTACCTTGTATGATACTAGTCCATAAGTATAGGGTATTTTAGCTCGGGCTGTATTTTATCCCAAAATGTCAAACTTCGACGAAATTTATTTTCTTCGATTTGCTTACCCTCTCAACTTCACGAATTTACTCATCACTTGTTTGAAAGAGCATAATGCTTATAATCTCAAAATACTCTCATTCCCGAACTTACGTTGATTAACTTACGAGAAACTTTAACGTACGAAAATGCGAGACGTACCATGTCATTTTCGATCTTATATAAATTTACTTGTGGCGTACTTTCACGTACGAAAACATGGGGTGTAACAATTCTCCTCTCAACAATAAACTCAAGCTCTGAGCTAGTAGTTACCTCCTAAATCGGAGTATATATATAATGGACCTCACCAGATAGGTCGTCATAGTTCAAATCAGGAAAACTCATAGATACACTGGCTTTTTGTCAAATATTACGCACGATTTCATAGGAGTATTTTAGAGAAATATCGAGGCATACGGTCCGATCCCATCATACTGTATTGTCGAGGGTCAAACGGAACGAACCATAGATACATCTATTATATTGCCGAGGCAAACTGCCCGCTCCAATGAGAGTGTTATACATAATCCTGCCGAGTTTAACGACTCGATCCCATCATAATGTGCACACCACCGAGGGTCGAACGATATGAAACATAGATGTATCTATTATACTACCAAAGCGAACGGCCCGATCCCATTAGAATAATAAGCTTTAACTTGTCCTTGACCCCGTTCATGAATAAACATGTGAGTTATGAACTTGAAGGAAAACTTTTCGATGAAAATTCACAGAGCGGGAGATATTCGTAAGAGGAGTACAATTATTTCGTGGCAATCATGAATCCCATCAAATATCTACAATAGCAAGTCTATCACTCTACGCAAGCCTAGTGTCAAGTCGTAACGTATAATAAAAGAATTTAATAGGCAAGGGACAAGTCAAATAGTACAGTTATAGCATGGTGTGAACCTAAGTCTACCCGGACAATAGCATGAATTTAGCTACGTACGGACTCCCATCACCTCGTGCTTACGTATCCCCCGCAATAAGTAGCACATATCAAATACATTACCTAGGGGTAGTTTCCCCCTCGCAGAGTTGGATAGGAGACTTACCTAGCTCTGAAGTTCCACAACCGGCTCCAACACCTCTCAAACACCTCAAACCGAAGCCCATCGATCCGAAACTAGTCAAACAATGTGAAAACCAATAAAAATACACTCTAATACTCATATTTAATCAATTCATAACAATTTCCAACTTTGCTCGGAAAATCAACAAAGTCAACCCTAGAGCCCACGTGCCCCAGATTCTGAATATTTTCGAAGATAAACTTTACCCATAACATCACGAACTCAAATATATAATTTATTCCAAATTCCGTGTCCAATTTCGTGGTGAAAATCCAAAAATATGATTTCTAGGTTTTTCTTCGAAAATCCCACAATTTTCATCAATTCCATGTTAAAAATCTATATATAATCCATGTATTTAACGCGAAACAAGTGGGAATAACTTACCTCACAATAGATGGTGAGAATATCCTTTTCAAGAGCTCCATAAATCCCCCAATCAAGTAAAAATGTAAGAGGAATGGACTAAACCCAAAAATAAAGTTTTAAAGCTTTCTTGGTAAGTAGACCCCAAGCAAGCTTCCTGGATCATAAGGAAGATTCTAAAGGCGGGGAAGTACCTAAGTGAAGCAGGGCTAGACACATGCAGAATAATGCAACATGATTCATATTCCATAAGAGTAATGTACAAGCAGCTAAGAGGGACCTTCATAACAATGAACTGGAGTCGACTGGTGTGCAACAATAGAAGCTGTCCAAAGTGGAAATTCATTATGTACCTTGCAATACAAGGGAGCCTATATACAACAGATAGACTACTTAGATGGGGAATGCAAGTTAATCCAATATGTACATTGCGCGAGCAGGAGATGGAATGCCACAAACATCTATTCTTTGTATGTCCCTATTCAAAAGATGTTTGGAGAAGACTATGAAAATGGATGAATATCATACGGGAACCAGATGAATGGGATGCAGATATTAGTTGGGCAACACAACAGATTAGAGGGAAAGGAGCTGGAACTATGTTGTATAGACTATGCATGATAGGAGCAGTGTATCACTTATATCTGGAGAGGAACAGAAGGGTTTTCCAGAAGATCAAAAGAAGAAGTGAAGAAACTACTAAACAAATTGTTAGAGAAATTCATTGTATAGGAGATAGTCATAGGGGATTGAGTAATAGATTACAAGAACTCAATTACTATCCATAGAGGAGGCAGAGAGGAAGTGAGGTACTAAGTTTGGGGTTATATGTCCAAACTTAGGATGATATACGTGTATATTTGTATATATTTGCATGGAATGAAAAGCTAATTACCAAAAAAAAAAGTTTTATTAACAGCCACAGATGTCGCATTTACGACATAGGTGTCACGACCCCAAATCCTAAGCCGGCCATGATGGTGCCTAACATGGAACTAGGCTAGCCAACAATCACATACTGACATAATATTTTCATAATTTCCAAAACGGTTCCGATATATGACAAAATTCTTTCGCTTAAGCAGTTCACAACAACAAAATGAATAAAATAGTTTATACACTACCCCAACAATTGGAGTCAACCGTAATGAGAATCTACGAGTATTACAAAATAACCCTACTGTCATAATACATTAAGACTCGGAACGAGGAACTAAATACAAAACAAGAAATGGGAACAGAGATGTTGTGGACGCTGAATAGCTACCTCGAAGTCCCAACTCCGGCTCCGCAAGAGGGAAGAAAACTAGCGCTCGATACCAGCACCTGTATCTGCACGCGGGGGTGCAGGGAGTAATGTGAGTACGCCAACTCAGTAGTAATAAAAATAAATAAAGTCTAAGCAGTAAGAAACGCATAGGATCAAATCATCAATTCACAATAAGCACATCCATTCTTTCCCACAGTGTATACATTAAATCAACATGCTTTAAAAGCCAATTTTAGTAAAAATCCTTTGAAAAGTGTGATTTCCATCAATTTCAGAAAAATATCCAAAGAGTTTAGTGTAAAATGAAATAAATCATAAATAGCCACTCCGGCCAAAACATGTATCATAAATCGCCCCTCGGGTAAATCATCACTCAGAATCAGTCACTCAGCATGCCTTGCAATCACTCAGTATCAGCCCCTCCGGCAACCTCACTATCACTCATGCCTCCCAATCACTCGTCACTCGGCACTCGGCACTCGCACTCAGTCGGTACCTGCGCTCACTGGGGGTGTGTAAAGACTCCGGAGGGGCTCCTTCAGCCCAAGCTATAATATCAAGCCACCTCGTAGCATATCACACCTCACAATCAGGCTTCGGCCTCACTCAGTCAGAAACTCTCAAAAAGCCCCTCGAGCTATCAGTAAACCAGGGTACTCGACCCAAAAACATCATTTTATATCTCAAAATTGTGTAAATAAGGCTGAGTTTCGAAATCAGTGAAACATAATATGACTGAGTGTAAATCATAAGTCAACACAGTGAGGAAAATCAGTAAAAGCCCCCAATGGCTCTAAACAGGTCGGCACAAGGCCCCAAACATGGCTTACAGCCCAAATATAACAATAGTCCAAAAACACGATTTAACACATGATTTAAAAGTAAATACGCAACTCAATAGTTGCCGCGGAAAGGAACAAGTCCAAATCCAAAATCAGTGCACGCCACACACTCGTCATCCGGCATGTGCGCCACTCCAAAAATAGTGAGAAAATACGAAGTTCGGGGTTTCATACCCTCATGACAAGATTTATAGTCATTACTTACCTGAAACCGGTCCAAATACTAATTCGCGAGGCTCTTCCCTCTCGAATGGTCTCCTGATTGCTCTGAATCTAACCAAAACCAGATTAATATCATCAATATACGCTAAAGGAACAAGGCCCACTCGAAAATTATCAATTTTAACAAAAATTCCCGAAAATGGCCAAACCCGAGCACCGGGACCACGTCTTAGAATTTCATAAAAATCGCATCACAGTAATCCTCATCCTTTCTTGAATCTATGCATACCAAGAACATCATAACCCGACCTCAAATTCCCACTCAATTCATCAAAAGAAATTCTCAAACTTTCCTCCCATTTTCCCCAATTTCCACTCTAATTCTTTAAATTAAATGATAAAGATCGAGACTAAATCATGGAATTAACCCAAATATGATTGAAGAACACTTACCTCAAGAACTCCACTGAAAATCCCTTCAATTTCCACCTCATCCCGAGCTCTTTAATAGGTTTTGCAAATAAAGACCCAACCCTCATTTTTTGTACTTAAAAGAATCTGCCCAGAGAATTTCTCACTTCGATCGGGGAACTCCCCACGCGATCGCGAAGAAAAAATATGCTGCCCCACTAATTTACCTTACACGATCGCTGAACCACTCACGCGATCGCGATGTATAACAGCTCAGTCCCCTCACGCGCCCTTCAACTCTACGCGAACGCGAACAGTACCACGCGTTCGCACTGCACAACGACCACACACTCACGCGATAGAGACCTCCACCACGCGATCGCATAGGACAAAACCCTGCCATCCCCAGCTAGTCCTACGCTATCGCAAACATCCCCCCACGATCGCGTAGAAGGAAACCAGAAAAAATTACATCAGCAAAAATCTGCCCAGTTTTTAAGCCAAGAATTGGTCTATTAACAACCCGAAACTCACCTGAGGCCCTTGGGACCTGAACTAAACATACAAACACGTCCCATAACCTTATTCAAACTTATTTGAGCCTTAGAAAATCCAAAAACAATGCTAGAACACCAAGATCACATCAGATTCAAGCCTATAAACTTTGAGATTTCTAAATTTCGCCATAGATGCTGAATCCATCAAAAACACATCCTATTGACCTGAAATTTTGCACACACATCCAAAATTGCCCTACGAATCTGTTCCAACTTCCGGAATTCCATTCCGACCCCAATAGCTAATTTTTCACTGTCGACCGGAAATCGCTAAAAACTCAATTTCGCCAATTCAAGCCTAATTCTACACCGGACATCAAAACCACATTCCGAACACACACCTAAGTCGCAAATCACTTAATGAAGCTATCCGAGCCATAAAATATACATTCTGAGGTCGTTTAACAATAAGTCAACTCCCAGTTGACTTTTCCAATTATTAAGCTAATTTAAGAGACTAAGTGTCTCAGTTCTCACCACGACCACTTCGAACCCGAACCAACCGACCCAACACAACATAAATAGGTTAAACAATCGGCCGGGTCGTTACATCCTCCTCCTCTTAAACAAATGTTCATCCTCGAACGAGTCTAGAAATATACCTAGAGTCTCAAATAAGTGAGGATATCTGCTCCACATCTCCCGCTTGGTATCCCAGGTGGCATCCTCCACCGGATGTCCTCTCTACTGAACCTTCACTGAAGTTATATCCTTAGACCTCAACTTTCTGACCTGACGACCCAAAATAGCCACTGGCTCTACCTCATATGACATATCACCCTCGAGTTGAACCGTGCTGAAGTCCAAAACATGAGACGGGTCACCAACATACTTCCGTAGCATCGAAACATGGAACACCGAATGAATACCCGATAAGCTGGGTGGCAAGGCAAGTCTATAAGCCACCTCTTGTATCCTCTAAAGCACCTCAAATGGCCCAATAAACCGGGGACTCAGCTTTCCCCTCTTCCTGAACCTCATAACACCCTTCATGGGAGACACCTTCAGCAGACCTTCTCTCCCTCCATAAAAGACACATCCCGGACCTTCCGGTCCGCATAACTCTTCTACCTAGACTGCGGCGTGCGAAGCCGCTCCTTAATCAACTTCACCTTACCCAATGCATCCTGAACCAAGTCTGTGCCCAATAGCCTAGCCCCGCCTGGCTCAAACCAACCAACCGAAGATCTACACCTCCTTCCATATAAAGCCTCATATGGAGCCATCTGGATATTTGACTGATAACTAGTATTATATGCAAACTCCACAAGAGGCAGATACTGGTCCCATGAACCCCCGAAATCAATGACACACGAATGCAACATGTCCTCCAGAATATGAATAGTGCACTCCGACTGCCCGTTGGTCTGAGGATGAAACGTTGTGCTCAACTCAACCTGAGTACCTAGCTCCCTCTGCAAGGCCCTCCAAAACTGAGATGTGAACTGAGTACCTCTGTCGGAAATGATATAAACAGGAACCCCATGCAATCGGACAATATCCCTGATATAAATCTCAGCTAATCGCTCTGAAGAATAAGCAGTACCAACATGAATGAAGTGTGCGGACTTGGTTAGCCGATCCACAATAACCCATATAGAATCAAACCTCCTTGAAGTACGTGGGAGCCCGACTACAAAGTCCATGGTGATCCGCTCCCACTTCCACTCCGGAATATCAAACCTCTGAAGTAATCCACCTAGCCTCTGGTGCTCACACTTGACATGCTGATAGTTGAGACACCGAGCTACAAACTCAACAATATCTCTCTTCATCTGCCTCTACCAATAATGTTGTCTCAGATCCTTATACATCTTCACGGCACCCGTATGGATGGAATACTGCGAACTATGGGCCTCATCTAGAATCAACTCTCGAAGCCCATCCACATTGGGCATGAAAATCCGTCCCTGCATCCTCATGACCCCATCATCACTAATAACCACTTCCCTGGAATCACCTCGACAGACCCTGTCCTGAAGAACGAGCAAGTGTGGATCATCATACTGGCGTGCTCTAATCTGATCATAAAGAGAAGACCTGGAGGCTACACAAGCCAATACTCGTGGGGGCTCTGATAGATCAAATCTCACAAACTGACCCGCTAAAGCCTGAACATTAAGTGTTAAAGGTCACTCTACCGCTGATAGGTAGACTAGACTCCCCAAACTCTCTACTCTGCGACTCAGAGCATCAGCCACTACATTGGCCTTCCTCGGATGATATGGAATAGTGAGGTCATAATCCTTGAGAAGCTCCAACCATCTCTTCTGACGCAAATTAAGATCCTTCTGCTTAAGCAGATGCTGCAAACTACAGTGATCAGTTAAAATCTCACAATTCACTCCATACAAATAATGGCACCAAATCTTCAAGGCATGGACAATGGTTGCTAGCTCAAGATCATGCACTAGATAGTTATTCTTGTGCACCTTCAACTGTCTGGACACATATGCAATCACCCTACCGCCCTGCATCAAAACCGCTCCAAGGGCAACTCTTGAGGCATCACAGTAAACTGTAAAAGAACCTGAACCCGTAGGCAAAACCAACACCGGAGCTGTAGTCAAAGCTGACTTGAGCTTCTGAAAGCTCTCCTCACTCTCCTCCGTCCACCTGAACGGAGCACTCTTCTGGGTTAGTCTGGTCATAGGTGCTGCAATAGATGAGAATCCCTCTACAAAACGGTAATAGTAGCATGCCGAACCAAGGAAATTACGAATATCGGTAGCTGATGACGGTCTAGGCTAGCTCTGCACCGCCTCTATCTTCTTCGGATCAACCTGAATACCCTCGCTGGAAACCACGTGCCCCAAGAAAGCTATTGAATCAAACCAGAACTCACACTTTGAAAATTTTTCATACAACATCTTCTCCATCAGAGTCTGAAGCATAGTCCTCAAATGCTGCTCATGATCCTCCCGAGATCGAGAATATACCAAGATATCTTAAATAAATACGATGATGAAGGAGTCAAGATAAGGTCGGAACACACTGTGCATCAAGTGCATAAAGGCCGTAAGGGCATTGGTCAGCCCGAATGACATAACCATAAATTCATAATGACCATATCTAGTCCTGAAGGCAGTCTTCGGGATGTCGGGCCCCCGAATCTTCAACTGATGATAGCCAGAACGCAAGTCAATCTTGGAAAATACCCTGGCACCCTGCAACTGATCAAACAAGTCATACATACGAGGAAAGGGATACGTTTCTTCACCGTAACCTTGTTCAGCTGCCGATAATCATTACACATACGCATAGAACCATCCTTCTTCTTCACAAACAACACTGGTGCACCCCAAGGTGACATACTAGGCTGGATGAACCCCTTATCTAGGAGTTCCTGAAGTTGCTCCTTTAATTCCTTCAATTCAGTTGGTGTTATACGATAACGTGGAATAGAAATAGGTTGAGTGTCTGGCACCAAGTCAATACCAAAATCAATGTCCCTGTCAGGTGGCATGCCTGGCAGGTCTGCAGGAAACACGTCCGGAGAATCACGGACCACATGAACCGTATCAATAACGAGAGTCTCACCACTAACATCCCTCACAAAAGCCAAATACGATGAACACCCCTTATCTACCATACGTTGGGCCTTCATGTAGGAGATCACCCTACTAGGCACAAATTGAATATAACCTCTCCACTCAACCCTCGGAAATCCCGACATAGCTAAGGTCACGGTCTTAGCGTGACAATCAAGAACGGCATGACACGGAGACATCCAATACATGCCCAATATCACATCAAAATCAACCATGCTGAGTAACAATATGGCCACTCGGGTCTCCAGAGCCCCAATAGATATCACACATGACCGATGCACATGGTCCACAACAATAGTATCACCCACCAGAGTCGACACATGTGTCGATGTAACTAGAGATTCACGGGGCATATCCAGAAAATGGGCAAAATATGATAAAACATAGGAATACGTAGAACCAGGATCAAATAAAGCCAAAGCATCTCAATGACAGACTAAGACAATACCTGTGATCACTACATGGGAGGCGATAGCATCTGGTCTTGCTAGAAGTGCATAGATACGAGTCTGGCCTCCACCTACACGACCTCCCCCTTTAGGGAGGCCCCTGGCGGTCTGACCCCCACCCCTAGCTTTTCTAGGCGGGTGGTGAAGTAATTGGAGCCGAAGTCGAGGGATGGCCCATCTGCTGAGAAGAACCACCAAAACTACAGGGACACTGTCTCCACATATGCCCAAACTCTATGCACTCGAAACAACTCCCCGGAGATGGAAATGGGGATTGAAAGAAACCCCTGGAACCAAAATGGTCACTAGAAGAATCATGCATAGAGGAACCCTGAACTGGTGGTGCTCGAGTTGCACTCTGGGTTGGAAGGGCACTGAATGAAGAACGGCCCGGCTGAGAATTGCGGGGACCATGCCCCGAATATGCACCACTATAGGCTGGGCGGACTGGCTGAGGAGGCCTGAATGAAGGCCTCTACCATGCTGAAACTGCCCGCTGGAAGGAACACCTCTAGAACCACCAAATCCAGGAGGCCTCTTGGCCTCCCTCTCCTCCCGCTCTTGGCAGCGAACCGACTCAATATCTCGAGCAATATCAACAACCTTCTCAAAGATAGCACCTGATACCCTCTCCCGAGTCATCAAAAGGCGGAGCTGATAAGTGAGGCCATACACGAACCACCTAATCCTCTCCCTATCAGTAGGGATCAACTCGGTGGCATGACGAGCCAAACATAACAATAGTCCAAAAACACGATTTAACACATGATTTAAAAGTAAATACGCAACTCAATAGTTGTCGCGAAAAGGACCAAGTCAAAATCCAAAATCAGTGCACGCCACACACTCGTCATCCGGCATGTGCGCCACTCCAAAAATAGTGAGAAAATACAAAGTCCGGGGTTTCATACCCTCAAGACAAGATTTATAGACATTACTTACCTCAAACACGCCCAAATACTAATCCGCGATGCTCTTGCCTATCGAATCAGCTCCCGGTTTCTCCGAATCTAACCAAAACTAGATTAATATCATCAATATATGCTAAAGGAACAAGGCCCACTCGTAAACTATCAATTTTAACCAAGATTCCCAAAATTGGCTAAACCTGAGCCTCGGGCCTACGTCTCAAAATTCCATAAATATCGCATCACAGTAATCCTCATCCTTTCCCGAGTCTATCCATACCAAGAGCATCATAACCCGACCTCAAATGCCTACTCAATTCATCAAAAGAAATTCTCAAACTTTCCTTCCATTTTCCCCAATTTCCACTCTAATTCTTTAAATTAAATGATAAAAATCGAGACTAAATCATGGAATTAACCCAAATATGATTGAAGAACACTTACCTCAAGAACTCCACTGAAAATCCCTTCAATTTCCACCTCCTCCCGAGCTCTCTAATGTTTGCAAATAAAGACCCAACCCTCGTTTTTTGTACTTAAAGGAATCTGCCCAGGGAATTTATCACTGCGATCGCGGAACTCCCCACGCGATTGCGCTGCACCACTAATGTACCTTACATGATCGCAGAACCACTCACGTGATCGCTCAGTACAACAGCTCAGCTCCTTCACGCGCCCTTCAGCTCTACGCGAACGCGAACAGTACCACGCGTTCGCACTACACAACGACCACACACTCATGCGATCGCATAGGATAAAACCCTGCCATCCCCAGCTAGGCCTAGGCGATCGCAAACATCCCCATGTGATAGCATAGAAGGAAACCAGAAAAAATTACACCACCAAAAATCTGCCCAACTTTTAAGCCAAGAATTGGTCCGTTAACCACCTGAAACTCACCCGAGGCCCTCGGGACCCCAACCAAACATATAAACACGTCCTATAACCTTATTCAAACTTAGTCGATCCTTCGAAACACCCAAAACAACGCTAAAACACCAATATCACATCGGATTCAAGCCTATGAACTTTGAGATTTCTAAATTTCGCCAAAGATGTCGAATCCATCTGAAACACGTCTGATTGACCTGAAATTTTGCACACACATCCTAAATGACCCTACGAATTTGTTCCAACTTCCGGAATTCCATTCCGAGCCCGATAGCTAATTTTTCACTGCCGACCGGAAATCGCCAAAAACTCAATTTCGCCAATTCAAGCCTAATTCTACACCAGACATCAAAACCACATTCGGAACACACTACTAAGTACAAAATCACCTAACAAAGCTATCTGAGCCATAAAATCTACATTCCGAGGTTGTTTACTAATAAGTCAACTCTCAGTTGACTTTTCCAACTACTAAGCCAATTTAAGAGATTAAGTGTCTCAGTTCCTACCACGACCACTCTGAACCCAAACCAACCGACAGGATAAGAAACATATGATAAAGCATAAATAGGGAAAACGGGCTAAAATTCTTGGAACGACCGGCCGGGTCGTTACAATAGGGTCTGCATTTACAACTCTCGCAATTGCAGACAAGTGTTCACAATTGCGAACCAAGCTTCACAATTGCGAATAAATGTTCGCAATTGTGAACTTTGAAATTTCTTAGGGAATTTTAATTCCTTAGCACCAACAACACCAACAATCTTTCCTGACACAGAAATGGGCATAACTCTCTCATACGACATCGGAATTCGATAATTCTTGTTGCTATGACTCTGTAATTACTATAAGGATCTTATGGTTCAATCCAATCACAAATAAAAGGTCGTTTGCTCAATATAGTATCCATTATACCCAAGAAAACGATGTCAAAGCATCAAATAAGAGCGTGACTGATGCGTGGCTAGAATATATGATTTTTAGCATTATATACCGTGCATTTTAGGTGTTTTAATGATAAAAATACACGTTATGTGTGCTTAATGGAGTTTATTTAATGTGCAGGTGAGTTGAAAATGGAAGCCGAGCTAAATGAGAGCATAAACGTCGGAAAATATGTCCAAGAGTCGAAAAGGAAGAATCTGGGACAGGCCTGGCGTTACCCAGGCGTTAGAGCCAAAACGCCTGGGGATGCCTGGCGTTACCCAGGCGTTAGAGCCAAAACGCCTGGGGATGCCTGGCGTTACCCAGGCGTTAGAGCCAAAACGCCTGGGGAGGCCTGGCGTTACCCAGGCGTTAGAGCCAAAACGCCTGGGGAAGCCTGGCGTTACCCAGGCGTTAGAGCCAAAACGCCTGGGGTAGCCTGGCGTTACCCAGGCGTTATAGCCAAAACGCCTGGGGGGACCTGGCGTTACCCAGGCATTAGACCCATAACGCCTGGGTACCTATTTCGACGAGGTCCGAGTTTTATGGTTTTGTAGAGTTTCCAAGTCAAGATAGAAGTCTTTTTAGATGGGTAGGGTTTATTCCAACCGTATATATAGACCCCAAAACATACCTTCAAGGGGAGACGATTTTTGGGAGCAAAATACACACACGGAAAGATTGAAGGAGCAAGAATTATCAGTTTTCTTCATTTTTATTCAAGTATTTACAGTTCATGCACATTTNAGAAGAATTGAAGAGAGCATGATCTTGACCCTTCAAGGGAGCGGATTTTTGGTTAGGATAGGAATATACCTAGTCACCGTGCTTAATTTAACATCATAATCTTAGTGCGTTCTAATAGATTAATTCCATAGGAATATAGGCATTAGTCTATTGAGAATAGGTGAGGAGTGCTTCGGAAGAAGGCTACGAGAATATTTATCGATTAATTAACAACCATGAGTGAACTATATGAAAGGAAAAGTTAATTAGAATGCAATATGAGTGGTGAATAGACCATAACCCTGGAATATTTATCTCTACTGAATACATTACAATAGTTCTTGTTACTTGATAGTTAGTTACTTCATAGAATTTTAGCATAAATTAATACATCATTGATCTTATATTGGCTTGGGTAAAGAATAATTGGAGTAAATTAGTTAGTAGTTTATACAAGTCTCTGTGGGTACGATATCTGGACTTAAATCCTATATTACTTGTCGACCACGTACACTTGCGTGTGCATTGGGATTTCGACCAACAAGTTTTTGGCGCCGTTGCCGGGGACTTGAATATAGACTACTTTCTACTTACTTGCTTTAATTGTTATTTTTACTGAGTCTAACGTCACGTGAACTTTGCTCCCATCTCAGGAACTTTAAGTGAATGCGCAGGGTCAGAAGCCAAGACAGACTTTACGGCTTTGACCCCGAACCTGAGAGATCATTCCACAGGAGACTGCGAGAGGCAAGAAATACATCCAATATTCAGGACTTCTTCCGATCTCCTGTAAACATCATGGCAGAGGAGCAACATATGGCTGTTCAGGAGGTAGCAATGCCAAGTATTGCTAATGTTACCTCTAGCATTGTGAAGCCCAGAATCACTGGGCACTTTGAGCTTAAACAGAGCATGATCCAGCTACTTCATGCAAACGGGCAGTTTATGGGTCTTCCACACGAGGACCCACAACAGCACATTCTGAACTTCCTGGAAATCAGTGATACTTATATCACTAATGGGGTCACGCCTGATTATGTGAGGCTTACGCTTTTCCCATTCTCTCTATTGGGCGAAGCAAAGCGATGGCTGAAGGCAGAACCAGTTAATTCCATTACATCATGGAATGATCTGGCAAGGAAATTTCTGGCAAGGTTCTTTCCTTCAGGAAAAACTGCAAAGATCAGGAGTGAGATAGTTTCCTTTCGACAGAAAACGGGTGAATCTTTATATTCAGCATGGGAAAGGTTCAAGGGACTACTCAGAGACTTCCCTCATCACAATCAGTCAAACGAAGTGTTAGTTCACACTTTCATTGAAGGACTCCATCCTCAAAAGAAAATTGTGGTAGATGCAGCAGCCGGAGGTCAGGTGTTGGAGAAGAATTATGATGAAATATT
>ML310214.1:0-17107 GCA_005239505.1 Nicotiana paniculata
CATAAGGTCATGTTCCAATTTGTTCAAATTATACTTAATATATCGCCTCATCACTTCAGTGTCACGACCCCAAAACCTAAACCGGCCGTGATGGCGCCTATCATAGAACTAGGCTAGCCAATAACTACATGTTTACAATTTCTTTCAAAATCCCAATCCAATTTCAAGCATTTCATAAAATATACAGAGTTTATTAAATACATTAGGCCAATAAACAGTTCCACCAACCCCAAAACCCGGAGCCAACATGTCATGAGCATTTAAGAAAAATAAGCCAAAGGTATACTATTATAATACAAAACCTCCGAATGAATAGCTAGCTAAAACAAGAAGGGAAAATAGAGATGCTGCGGACGCTGAACAGCTACCTCTATATCCCGCACTCTGGCTCCGCACGGAAAAGATAGCTAATTCTCGGTATCTGCACCTGAATCTGCACACAGGGGTGCAGGGAGTAATGTGAGTACGCCAACTCAGTAGTAATAAAAATAAATCAAGTCTAAGTGGCAAGAAATCACATAGAAATCAATGTCATCAATTCACAATATGCACAACCTTTCTTTCCAACAGTATAAACATAGATATATGAAGTCATCATGCCTTAAAAACCACTTCAGAATAGTCCTTTGAAGATTGCATATTTTTAACAACTTCAAACCGGAAGATTTAGTATGAAAATGAAATGAATCATATAGAGGCCCCTCGGGCAAAACATATTTCATAAGTCCAGAGTGAAAGTAGTAAAAATCATAGGTAGTCCCTTGGAAAAACATGTATCATAATCAGCCCCTCGGGCATGCCTCACAATCACTCATAATCAGTCACTCAACACCTCACAGTCGCTCATGCCTCCCAATCACTCGTCACTCGGCACTCGGTACGCTCACTGAGGGTGTGTGCAGACTCCGGAGGGGCTCCTTCAGCCCAAGCGCTAATAGCAAGACACCTCATGGCGTATCATATCCTCACAATCAGTCCCCTGTCCTCACTCAGCAGAACCACTCAAAAAAGCCCCTCGGGAAAATCAGTAAAACAGGGTACTCAACCCAAAACATCATTTTTAAATCTCAAAGTAGTGTAAATCAGGCTGAGTTTCGAAAATAGTAAGCACAATGTGGCTGAGTGAAATCATCAGTAAATAATGAGGAAAACAACAGTAAAAAGCCCCGAAGGGGTCTAAACAGATCGGCACGAGGCTCCAAACACAGCTTATAGCCCAAATATTTCAACAATCTTTAGAACATAATTTAACATAAGGTTTTGAGTAAAATATGCAACTCATTAGTCGCCTGCGGAGAGGACCTAGTCCATTCCAAAAATTAGTGCGCGCCACATACTCATCATCCTACATGTGCGCCATTCTAAAATCAGTGAGAAATATGTAGTCCGGGGTTTCATACCCTCAGGACAAGATTTATAACCATTACTTACCTCTACCGAGCCACAACACTATTCCGTTATGCTCTTTTCCCTCAAATTGGCTCCCGATTGCTCTGAATTTAGCCAAAACCAGTTTAGCATCATCAATATATGCTAAAGGAACACAACCCAATCGAAAACTATCAAATTATACAAGAATCTCGAAATTTGGCCAAACCCGAGCCCCGGACCCACGTCTCAGAATTCGATAAAATTTACATCAATAGAATCCTCGTCTTCCTACGATTCTGTACATACCAAGAACACTAAAATCGGACCACAATTACCCACTCAAATCCTCAAAAGAAAATTCCAATTTCCTTGCACCCTTCTTCCCCAAATTTGGGTTTAATTCCAACAATTTTACGGTTTAATTACTTAGAAAACGACATATAAATGAGTTATGAAGTTTAAAACCTAATCTACAAGTGATTCCCTTCAATTTCCTCTTCAAACCCTCTCAAAAGAGCTCCCAATTCGTTCAATAATGGAGGAAAATGAACTATTCTCGCACAAATGGCCTATAAAACATTCTATCCAACCATCTAATTTCCTCAGTGCGATCGCGACATTAGACACGCGATCGCGATGCACAAACCAGCCAACTAAATGCGATCGCAAACAAATACACGTGATCACACAGAACAACTTTCCACCCCTCTCACGCGCCTCAGAATCCTCTACGCGATCGCACCAACACCCATGCGATCGCACTGCCTTACCTGACCAACCTACGCGATCGCACCAACACCCATGCGATCGCACTGCCTTACCTGACCAACCTACGCGATCGCACCAACACCCATGCGATCGCACTGCCTTACCTGACCAACCTACGCGATCGCACCAACACCCATGCGATCGCACTGCCTTACCTGACCAACCTACGCGATCGCACCAACACCCATGCGATCGCACTGCCTTACCTGACCAACCTACGCGATCGCACCAACACCCATGCGATCGCACTGCCTTACCTGACCAACCTACGCGATCGCACCAACACCCATGCGATCGCACTGCCTTACCTGACCAACCTACGCGATCGCACCAACACCCATGCGATCGCACTGCCTTACCTGACCAACCTACGCGATCGCACCAACACCCATGCGATCGCACTGCCTTACCTGACCAACCTACGCGATCGCACCAACACCCATGCGATCGCACTGCCTTACCTGACCAACCTACGCGATCGCACCAACACCCATGCGATCGCACTGCCTTACCTGACCAACCTACGCGATCGCACCAACACCCATGCGATCGCACTGCCTTACCTGACCAACCTACGCGATCGCACCAACACCCATGCGATCGCACTGCCTTACCTGACCAACCTACGCGATCGCACCAACACCCATGCGATCGCACTGCCTTACCTGACCAACCTACGCGATCGCACCAACACCCATGCGATCGCACTGCCTTACCTGACCAACCTACGCGATCGCACCAACACCCATGCGATCGCACTGCCTTACCTGACCAACCTACGCGATCGCAATCCTAACCACGTGATCGCGTAGAACAAAATTCTTGCCCCACTCTTTTACTCTACTCGATCGCAGACGAGTCCACGCGATCGCATTGAAGGATTCACTGCTGCTAAAACACCAGAAAATAACAGTCTTCATAAGACCAAAAAGTGCCCGTTTGAGCATCCGGAATACACCCGAGGCCCCCGGGACCTCAACCAATCCTACCAACACACCCCATAACATCATTCAAACTTAGTCGAGCCTTCGAAACACAAAAAAACAACATGGAAACACCAAAATTACATTAAATTGAAGCCTATGAACTTTGAAACTTTCAAATTTTGCCAACTACGCCGAAACCAACCAAAATACCTCCGATTGACCTAAAATTTTGCATACATACCCAAAATAACATTATGGACATGTTCCAACTTCCGAAATCCCATTCCGACCCCGATAGCCTATTTTCCACTGCCGACCGAAAATCACTGAAAATTAACTTTCGCCAATTCAAGCCTAATTCTACACTGGACATCAAAATTTCATTCCGAACACACTCCTAAGTCCCAAATCACCTAGCGAAGCTATCCAAGCCATAAAATCTGCATTCCGAGGTCGTTCACCAATAAGTCAACTCTCAGTTGACTTTCTCAACTATTAGGCTACTTTGAGAGACTAAATGCCTCAATTCTCACTATGACCACTCGAGACCCAAACTAACTAATCCAACACAACAAAAAAAAGCAAGCTAGCAATATATGACAAATGCAGAAATGGGGGAAACGGGGTAAATCTCACGGAACGACCGGTCGGGTCGTTACATTCAGTGTCCAATGCAATATCGCAAAGCCGTTCAAAATGCTTTAATAATTCCATGTACATCATGTATTCAGAAGTCATGCATGGGTAACCTCCTAGAAAGAAACATTTCAAGTGCGGACGAACAACATCTTTTCTCCACCTTTTCAATATATACCTCTCGTCAACGTTTTTAATCCTCTTGTGAGACAACACCTTTAGTATATGACAGCGTAGAATACCCCTTGTATCAAACCACTTGCAACTGCAACTTAGATATTCGCCAATAGGAGTATATTCAACCGTGAATACAAATGTATCTCTAGTGTAAAAACTCCTTAGCGAAGAATCTGATATAATGTATTTTTTCACTCCAGGGGTTGCTTGATGATCTTCAGGGGTGCTGATTTCACAATGGAACAATTTCCTTAATTGTAACTGAAAAAATTCAAACACTTCACGAGTATAACATTTTTGAAGTTTTTGCTCCCATGCGAATTCAGACAAACATTTTGGTTCAAAGCACCTTGACCTATATTCACCTTCCAATTCTTTCTCGAAATTTTTATGGCTAACTCATATTGCTGAACAAATAGCTTCAAAGTGCTTTGGCGGGTGATAATTCCATCAAAGAAAGCATGCATGCCTTCACTTCTCTGTGTGGACAACATCCCGACCCAAAAGTGGTCATTAAGGTATATAGGAACCCACTTTTCCTTCTCCAAATACAACTTATAAAACCAATCCCTTTCCTCTAAATTATATTTTTCAATATATTCAGCCCATCTTGTCTCAAACTCAGCAACGTTAATGTTATCAAGGACTAAGGCCTTAAATTCTTCCTTTGCAATCTTAGCATCAACAACTCAGCCTAACTTCTTAGGCAACTTAGCGAATATGTGCCAAATACAAAATCTATGTACCGTATTTGGCATCAATTCATTTATGGAAGACTTAATACTATCACATTGGTCAGTCACGATATCTAATGGATGAACATTGTTTAGAGCTCCAAGCCATGAGAGATCACCATTTTGTAACTTATTATATCTTCACTAGACATAAGAGCACATCCCAAAAGTATGGACTGCCTATGCTGATTTACACCAACAAATGAAGCAAATGGCATATTGTACCGATTCACTAGGTATGTTTTATCGAGGCATATTACATCATGGAACTCCTCATATGCAACCTTGGAGTGTGAATGAACCCATACGACATTACGAAGTCGACCAAAACCATCCACATCTACGGAGTAGTAAAATTCCCTGTCTTTTTGCTGCATGTCACAGAAGAACTTGAGCAATGATTGTGCGTCCCCTTCCTGCAAATGAAGCTTTCTACTCTTCAAAATATAATTTCGACAATTCTTTGGTGTACAACCCAGATTTTTGGGACCACCGGCGAGTACTTCAGCGACCCTTATATTTCTTTAGGGTCTTAAGCCAGCAATATCTTTGGCTAAAAGAGTTCTCTTAAGAGACCTACTAAGCAATCTGTGTGTAATGCATTCTTTAGTTGATCCGACCTAGTTTCTAGGTTGTTATTCGGGTTTAATGGATCCAAACTAGTTTCTATTTTAGCATTCATGTTTAGGTTAAGAATAAGGGTGGTGAATTGTGTATTTAATGAAAGCTCTATTAAGATAAGTGTATGGTGTGGCAAGTTATAGTATATAAAACAAAAAACAATATTATGTATACATACTAGACCTTTGAACTCCCCATCCGTATAAATTGTATTTAGAAAAAAATACGTAATATTATAAATTATATTTTTTTTAAAATACGTAATAATTATACCGTATAAAAGGAAAAAAATATGAATGCCCATGCATGAGATAATGATGATTTATGGGCTCAATGTCTTGGTATAATCAATATTTATTAACTAATTTTGGAGGAAAATATTTTGGAAAAAATGGCCATTAAGCCAATTGTGAAGAGAATGGCGTTAATGGTATTTCACGGGTGTGGACAAAGTTGAGCCACGCTGAGTTACTCCTTCCGGTTCACAATAAGTGAGCAATTTGCTTTTAGCACGCCCATTATAAAAATATTAAATTCCATACAAAAATACCTACTATTACTAAATTTCCTCTACTTAAACATTTAATGTGAGAAGTAAGAAAACCTTTTAGGGATATGTACATAGTGGTTATTTTATAAAAACAAATTGAATTTTTTCTTGATTACATAACTGGACACTTCTTTCTCCAATTTTGTTTTTGCAATCTTTTCGATCAGAAGATATCACAATTTTACCAGAATACATTTATCTCATGCATGTGCATCTCATGTGCCTTTGACTCTGCTGGTCTATGTCACCTGTGATGGACCTGGTTCATCTCGGAGTTCCTTTGTCAATCTTCAAAACTATTTCNCCTTTGACTCTGCTGGTCTATGTCACCTGTGATGGACCTGGTTCATCTCGGAGTTCCTTTGTCAATCTTCAAAATTATTTCTTTTTTTGGTCCAACAAATTTCCCCTTTTTGATGATGACAAACTTTGTGCTTCAGGCCTGTTTCAGATTATTCCAACATTGGCACATATAAGAGTATTAAGCATTTATTACAAAGAACCAGGTTCATTAGGTTATAAATATCACATGTTCAAAGCATAACCTATCTTCCCCCTTTTGGCATCATCGAAAATTTACAAAAAAATTGTGTGAATTCCAGATTTTTAACACTTACTCATGGCCATTTGGGCAACTGCATATGCAATCATGGATTAAGCATCAATAATCAACTAAGAATTCAAGCTATCAAAAAATAGAGATACTGAATCAGAGCAATAAGCATAAGATTTCATTGATAGAACGAATACGATTCAGCCACAATCCACAAAATAAAATAAAAACAGTTAAAACATGAGCAACAAACAAAAATTCTGAATCTGGGTCACTGAAAGTTCTAGGCAGACTAGGAAATTAAGGCTTGGAAAAACTGCAGATCTGGTTCATTTAGCCAAGATGGATGGTTCAGCAGACTTAGAAACAGATGAAGACTTCTTTGAGGAAGTCTTGGCTTTCTTGAGCTTAGGGGTATGAACCTCTACCTTTGCCACTTTTTCACTTTGATGGACCAGGTCCATCTCATCCACTTCAACAGCCTCAATAGGCTCAACAACCTTTTCTTTCCCTTTTTCCACTCTTTTCTTCTTACTCTCCTCTAAAGCTCTCGTCAACTCGTCCTCACTTTGCTTTCCTTGCTCCTTGTAGTTCTTCCTCTTGGAAGAGAAATATTAGAAGTCTCAAAAGGAGCAGCTTTTCTTTTCTTACTTTCTCTTTTTTTTAATGTATTTACATTCTGAACTGGTTCAATTAAGTGATCTTAATCATCCCTAATAGTAACATGTTCCTTTCAAAATGCTCTCTACTCAGTGCTTTTGTAAAGATATCTGTATGGTTTCACAGTCAACTAGTTACTCCTTGATGTTCCTTCATTACGTTGTTGCTTTGGAACAGGTTCAGGTACAGGTTCCCACGAAGTTTGGGAATTATTTTTTTCTATTCCCCCTATCATGTTGCCCGGGATGGATGAACCTGTTCCATCACCTGTTCCTTCCTCCAGTGTTGCTTTAGTTTGGACTGAGTTTCTGACCAGCCCAATTTCTTCATCATCTTGTTTATTACCAACCCCAGTGATTTCACATTTCTTTCCATTTCCAAAGGAGACATTTCCTCCTTTGAGGTCCTCAAGTTAAAGGAACTAGTCCTTGTTGCCAGTCATGTGTTTTGAGCAGCCTCTATCCATGTACCATATTTGGCTACTACCTTTCACTTGAATCTACAAAAGAAAATCATGGGTTAGTCTTAGGAACCCAAACTAGATTGGGTCCCTTTCTATAAGCAAAAGGATGAATTAAATTCTTTTTAGCCCAACTTGGTAGCCAATTCTTCCCTGGAACAAAACTTTTGTTCTTTTGACTGGCCTTTTCTTTTGCATTACATTCACTTTTAAAGTGACCAGTCTTACCACAGTGAGTACAAATCTTGTTCTCAGGAAGAGTGGGGTACTTGCTTTTAGGATCCCACTTAGGTAGCGGATTCCCAAAGCTAAGTCCTCTTCTATTGCTACTATGATGTTCCTGTAGCCATGTCAAAGCATCAGAGGACCTGTTCCATTTGCTAGTTCTATTTAGTTCATGCTTGACCTTGCTTAGATCCTTCTTAAGGACTCTTATGTGCTCATCTCTTTTGTACAACTCGTCTTTCATTTTTCCTAGGTTTTCTTCAAATGTGAATTGTGTGATCAACTTTGTTTTTACCTGTTCATAATTTCAGTTTTAGATTTCCAGATCTTAGATCTAGGACAGTGGTGTCAAGTTCATGAATTTGGTTCTTTAACTCAGCATTTTTACTATCACTTTCTCTAGCCCTAAGTTTAAGATTTTTGCACTTAGCTTTCAAAATCACACACTCCTTAGACAGTTGTTTCTTTTTATTGTTTAGATCCTCAGATTCATCAATGAAATCCAGGAGTAACTCAGATAGCCTTTCTTTAGACAAAAAATTAATCTTGTATTTGAGATGAATTATACTTACCTCAGATTCCTCATTGGATTCTCCAATTTCCATAAGTGCTTGTTCATCTCCATCTTCATCATCTGACTCCTCATCTGAACTTTCACCCCAAGCAACAACCATTGCCTTTGTTGATGTTTTGTTTTTCTTGGATTGAACCTGTTCCTTCTTCTTGTTCCTTCGTTCAGCTTTTTCTTTCTTCCATTCAATTTCCCATTGAGGGCAGTTTTTGATGTGGTGATCAGTCTTTCCACACTTGTAACACCCCTCATTGGTTTATTTTTCAGGAAACCTTGGTTTGTTGTAGCTTCCACTTCTTGAAGGAACCTTTTCTCTCATTAGGTACTTCTAGAAGTCCTTTGTGATCATGGTCATTTCATCCTCCTCCAGATCATCTTCTTCAGTGATTCTGAATTCCAAACTCCTTTCCTTCTTGGGACCATCCATCTTCATAGTCTGCCTTGTAAGTTCATAGGCAGTGAGATTTCCAATCAGCTCATCGAGCTTAAGAGTTGCAATGTTCTTAGATTCCTGAATGGCTGTAATTTTGCTTTCCCAAGAGACTGACAAGACCCTTGTCAGAATTTTCTCAACCTTGTCTTCTTCAAGAATGACCCTTCCAAGAGACTTGAGTTCATTGGTCAGTGTAGTGAACCTTGTATATATCTCTTGGATGGTCTCTCCTTCCTTCATGGTGAAATTCTCATATTGAGAATATAGTAGAGTTCCTCTTGAACTCTTCACTTGAGGTGTTCCTTCATAAGCCACTTGCAAAGTGTCCCAAATTTTTGGCAGTGGTACAACTTTGAATTCTGCTATACTCGTCTGTACCGAGTCCACACACAAGACACTTCTTGGCCTTAGCATTTTTCTCCCACTTTCTCAAATCCTCAGCAGTGCAGTCAGCTTTAGTCTTTGGCACATCTACTCCTTCAGCAGTTTTCTTCATGGTGGCTAAAGGACCGTCAGTGACTATGTCCCATAGTTCATAGTCTTCTCCAATTAAGTGATCATTCATGCTATTCTTCCACTAGGAGTAGTACAGTCCATTGAAGAGTGGAGGCCTAACATTTGATTGTCCTTCCCCGTTCCCAGGTGGTGCACTCATCTTGATCTTTTCCTAAGGTGTTAGCCTCTTCAAGGATAACCAGCTCTGATACCAATTGATGTTTTATACGTCAATACCACACATGAGGGGGGTGGTTTGTGTGGAGTCCAATTTTCGAGTGTTGTCTCAATAGAAGAACTTGGCTCTTCTTGGTGTTCCAACTTCTACTACTGCGGAACAATAAATGCAGAAAAGTAAAGAATACAGAGATTTTTACGTGAAAAACACCCGGCTCAAAAGGTGAAAAAACCACGACCTACTACTCAGTAGGATTTTCTCCAAACACTTCACTACAACTCTGAGCCAACATCATTTACAAAATAAACTCTTTTGTAAACCTAAGGATTAACTCTAACCCTTTGTGGCAAACTAGCCTCTAGCTATTTGCGACAAACTTCAAGTTAACTATAACTTGAACACTCAGTACCTATTACAATTGCTTCTAGATAAAGCTGAAAGGTACAATTTATAATCACCCACTACAAATAAACTAGATTAAAAGACAACAAATGGAACCAGTTCTTCTAGCTGGTTCAAGTAGCTCTTCACGAATTTTGCTTTCAATTCTTGATAAATTTCTATTTTTGTGCGTCTACATACAATAAGAACAATCTGCAATTTATAGGAGTTAGTAGATAAGGAATTAACTAGAATCCTAATGCAACTCTTCCTTGGTAGAAGAGTTCTAGTCAAACTCAACTCCTAAATCCTTCCTTATCTTAGATTCTGTTCTTATTGAATAAGGAGTCCTTCTCCAATTTCGTTTTTGCAATCTTTTCGATCAGAAGATATCTCAATTTTACCAGAATACATTTATCTCATGCATGTGCATCTCATGTGCCTTTAACTCTGCTGGTCTATGTCACCTGTGATGGACCTGGTTCATCTCGGAGTTCCTTTTTCAATCTTCAAAACTATTTCCTTTCTTGGTCCAACAAATTCCCCCTTTTTTATGATGACAAACTTTGTGCTTCAGGCCTGTTTCAGCTTATTCCAACATTGGCACATATAAGAGTATTAAGCATTTATCACAAAGAACCAGGTTCATTAGGTTATAAATATCACATGTTCAGAGCACAACATATCTTCCCCCTTTTGGCATCATCGAAAAGTTACAAAATAAATTGTGTGAATTCCAGATATTTAACACTTACTCATGGCCATTTGGGCAACTGCATATGCAATCATGGATTAATCATCAATAATCAACTAAGAATTCAAACTATCAAAAAATAGAGATACTGAATCAGAGCAACAAGCATCAGATTTCATTGATAGAACGAATACGATTCTGCCACAATCCACAAAATAAAACAAAAACAGTTAAAACATGAGCAACAAACAAAAATTCTGAATCTGGGTCACTGAAAGTTCTAGGCAGGCTAGGAAATTAAGGCTTGGAAAAACTGCAGATCTGGTTCATTTAGCCAATATGGATGGTTCAGCAGACTTAGAAACAGATGAAGACTTCTTTGAGGAAGTCTTGGCTTTCTTGACTTAGAAACAGATGAAGACTACAGTTAGTAGATAAGGAATTAACTAGAATCCTAATGCAACTCTTCCTTGGTAGAAGAGTTCTAGTCAAACTCAACTCCTAAATCCTTCCTTATCTTAGATTCGGTTCTTATTGAATAAGGAGTCCTTCTCCGATTTTGTTTTTGCAATCTTTTCGATCAGAAGATATCTCAATTTTACCAGAATACATTTTCTCATTCATGTGCATCTCATGTGCCTTTGACTCTGCTGGTCTATGTCACATGTGATGGACCTGGTTCATCTCGGAGTTCCTTTGTCAATCTTCAAAACTCTTTCCTTTCTTGGTCCAACACGTATTTTGGTTTCGGAACCCGGTATAGGTCCAATACAATATCTATGACTTGTTTGTGAAATTTGATGAAAAAAAGAGTTAGTTTGACGTGATTCGGACGTCCGGTTGTGAAAATAGAAGTTTAAAGTTTTCTTGAAAATTTCATTTGATTTGGTGTTCAATTCGTAGTTCTAGGTGTTGTTTTGGTGATTTGATCGCGCGAGCAACTTTGTATGATATTTTTAGCCTTGTGTGCATATTTGGTTTGGAGTCCCGAGGGCTCGCGTGAGTTTCGGATAGGCTACAGAGTGAATTTGCACATAGAACATTGTTGGTGTGCTTCAGTTTTTGTTGCATGCTTCAGATCTCGCAATTGCGAAATCAAGCTTCGCATTTGCGACTACTGTTGAGTTCGCATTTGTGATCTACTATTCGCATTTGCGAAGAGTAGCTGGGGAGGCCAGAGTTTGCATTTGCGAACAATGTCTCGCATTTGCGATGAGAGCTGAGAGGGGAATTCTTCGCATTTGAGATCATTGGGTCGCATTTGTGATCACTGAGTCGCATTTGCGATCATGCCTGAGTTCGCATTTGCTCACTATTCTTCGCATTGCGAAGAATGCAGAGGTGTGATGTTTCTCGCATTTGTAATGAAATCTTCGCATTTGCAAATCCCAGGTCACAAATGCAACATTTGCAGCTGAACAAATATGACTTAGACGGGATTTTAGGTTCATTTCTCAAATTTTCAAAACCTAAAACCTTAGAGGCGATTTTTCTAAGACTTCTTCTTCCCCAAATCTTTGGTAAGTGATTCTAACCTATTTCCATTCAATCTTTCACTACTTTTCCTAAGATTTCAACCTAAAATCTAAGATTTTCATAGTGGAATTGGGGGTTTTGGTGTAGAACTAGGGATTTGGTAAATTGGGAATTTAGACCTCAAATTAAGGCCGAATTCCAAAGTAAATTATATAATCAGGCTCGGGGGTAAATGTGTAAACGTAATCGAGTTTTGGTCCGAATTTCGTGCTTGGACCAAGCGGGCTCGGGTGTTGACTTTTGTCGACTTTTCCAAAAATGGCCTAAATTGAATTCTTTACAATCGTGGGTAGTTCCTAAAGCTTAAATTGAATTGTTTGGTTGATAATTTTCTAGATTCTATTGGTTCGGAGCCTTGTGTGAAAGGAAAAGCCGTGGTTGAGCTTTGAGTTTGGTCGTTGGAGCGAGGTAACTATCGTGGTTAACCTTGTCTCGAGGGAATAAGAATTGTTTGCCTAATTTCTACTTGTTTAATTGTTGGTAACAACGTATATGTGAAGTGTCGAGTACTTATGCATTGTAGTCGGGTTAAAGCATGCGGGTGGGGTTTGATTTCTTGAAATTATAGCTTCCTTTGTTCAAGTTATCAATGTTTAGACTAGTATTGTTAAATCGATCACTTTTATCATGTTTACGAATCTTTTAGTGATAATTGAATATTGATTCCGAAGTTGAGGTTGTCATTGTGGAACCAAATGTGGAAGTAAGGCTTGTACTTGTTATTTTATCTCCATGTTGTTATTTGTTCATTGTATTATAGTAAGGGAGAGTGTTAATGCACAAAGAGTGATGTCGTGCCGCTTCTATTGACTTTATGGTGAGGTTAACAGTGAAAGGACGAAGGGTGATGCCGTGCCATATTGTGAGTGTTAATGCACGAAGGGAGATGCCGTGCCATGTTATGAGAGTTAAAGCACGAAGGGTGATGTCGTGCCGTTTATATTGATTCTATGGTGAGGTTGAGAGTAAAGCACAAAGGGTGATGCCGTGCAACTTTTCCTTTACTGTGTTAACTTGTTCTTATTGGTTCATAGTATATTGGTTGTTCTATTTACCATTCCGATGTAGTTCTCTATCTCGTAATCCCCTCAGCATGTTTCCCCTTCCCGATATTACCTATCTAGTTCTCCATTGTTGTTATTTGTATATATAGTGTTAAATTGTACATGTTTGATTTCTAGGTGTCTTGTCTTAGCCTCGTCATTATTTCGTCGAGGTTAGGCTCGACACTCACTAGTACATGGGGTCGGTTGTACTGATTCTGCACTCTGCACTTTCTATGCAGATTTTGGTACCGGCTCTAGCTGATTGAGAGGTTAGCTGCTGGATTTGCTGTCAGGAGACCCAAGGTAGATCTGCTGGCGTCTGCAGACCCTGGAGTCTCCCTAGTATTATCATTTACTATTTTCTACTTCAAAACAGTGTAGTTTCCTTCTTCAGACTCTGTTTGTAGTAATCATAGTATCTCGTGAGTTGTGACTCCAGATCCGGATAGTAGTAAATGTTGAATCTTTTATATTATTTCGCACTCGCTGTATTTCATTTTAGTTTATTGCTATTATTTACCGAATTGAATAAAGTTCGGCTTAATAAATTCTCTAATGTTGACTTGCCTCGCAAGTGGAATCTTAGGCGCCATCACAATCCCGACTAAGGGAATTTCGGGTCGTGACAGTTATTTGGTTCACTGGAAATGAGATATATGGGATATAATATAAACTACATGTTTGATTTTATGCTAGATAAGTTGGGATAAACTTGTGTTTCAATTTTTAACCTTAGACTTTTTTAATCGACTTTGGAGAAGAGCCTTGAAGAAGGGCATCTTGGTTATTTTGGCGTTTTAACTCAATATTAGTAATTTCAGTATTGTTATATCATATTGAATTAAGTTGGTATAAAATAATATTATAATTGCGCGGTATAACTAATCCTGGATTGTTAATCCTAGAAAAAAAACTCAATCAAACACATGATGAAATAATTTAATTAATATTTAATCCCTGAATTGTTATCTTTTATCAACAAACCGAATGACTCCTTAGATTACCAAAAGGATAGCTACAGCTAATTGTCTACTATAAATAGGATCAATAAAATTTAAGGTCAACAACTATATATAATAAGAAGTTAAAATACATTAATTGTGTAAACTTTTAGTTGAATACTCTTGGTGCTATCCTTTGACGAATAGAATGCTAAAATTAAACAAATTGACAAGCTAAATAAACAAATATGAAAAGTTGAAGTGCACGAAACTTCTTATTAATTAAATTAATTAAGAAAAGGCGCTTAATTGGAAATTAAACTTAGACTAGCCTTCTTGTTTAATGGATTAATTATTAGACATGCTTCAAGAAAACTTAATATCTTTAAGCAAATCTTGATTTTTACCTGATTAAGATATGATTACACAGGCCTAAGACTGATCAATAATCATTGATTAGATTGGAATCCTAAAAGGTCAAAAGTAATCCAATGTTAGTAGGACCAAAACTTCCACGTTTAAGCAATCTCAATTCTCAAATAATCTCTATAAGATTACAAATACAGTCAAACCTCTCTAAAACAATCTTGTTTGTTCCGAATATTTTTGAATATTATAGCGAAGTGTTGTTATATAAAACATGTTATAACATAACATGAAAATTAATTCCGAAAAATCTTAGCTTTTATAGTAAAGTGTTATTATATAGAAATATTTGACTGTAATACCAAATGGAGAGAGAGAAGGGAGTTAAAACAACCTGTAATAGTTCACAAGTACTATACTAATATGGATGAAAAATAGCGTATTATGATTTCCCAAGCATGCGATATGTACTAATTATTTATAGTAATATATTATCTTTTGAAAGGGAAAGAAAACAAGTAGAAGTATTGTGTATTAGAACTAATAAACACTCGAGTCATTTTGAAGTTACTGAATGTGATTGACGATATACATATATATATATATATATATATATATATATATATATATATATATATATATATATATATATATATATATATATATATATATATATATATATATGTCTCATTTTGCTGTACTTGCAAATTTAAACATGCATATCTTATTATAAAATGCGTCTCTTGTGTGAATTTAAATATTGTTTGGATGGTTGTTACCCATTGTATTGTTACTTTAAATACGGTGTTTGTTTTGATTGTTACTTAAATTTTATTATATCGTATCGTTCAATTTGTCCTTATATAACGATGAAATGTGTCACTGTATGTAACGACCGATTTGGTGTGGTCGCGTCGTTACCTTGTCGTTTTCTCTCAATCTCACCCTTCATTATTATTAAATAGTTTTATTTTATCATTTACCCTACCTTTTATATAATATTTTTTCTTTATAATATTGTAAATTTATTCTTCATATTGCTGGTGTATGATATCATGAAACGATAGCAAACGACACAATCTATCTAAACATTGTATTTATCAAACGATACAGTATAATATAATACAGTACGATACGATACATTATGAAACGATACATAACAACCATCCACACAAGTTGTTAGTATAATCAGAGCTCAGAAGTCTCGTGTTTGAATTCTATGTATGAAGTTATCTTTGTTTGGAGTATTTTTTGGTGCAAATTCACATTTAATCTAGTTCGAATGCAGGTGTCGAAAAAACTAAATAAATAAAACTTAGAATAAGGTAGAAAAACACCCATTGCGGTATGCAACATTTACGTCCCCTTATCCAAAGGGTAAAAAGGAAAAATAAAATCATACAAAAGCAACAAGAAAACACCAGTAAATTTGTTCTTGAAATGTTATTAGCTTTTACTTTCCCCTCTTTTTGTCAAATATTTAAAAAATTGAAATGATTAGTTCATTACTTTTTGTACAGGGACGCAGAAAATTTCACTGCCTACATAAGATAAAATTATATATATATATATATATATATATATTAGATGTTAAATTTATTTGGTTTTTCCGCATATTTATTTATTTTTATTTTTTGGACCCTCTTGATGAAAATTCTGGCCCGTCACTGTGTGAGGAGATGTATATATAACTTCTCAAATACTTACAAAACTAACATATTATCTTACCATAACAGAATGTTTCTTGTGTGTGAAAGACTTAAGATAAGGAAGAAAAGATAACCATTGTGGTAAGTCAACATTTGTAAGTTAATAATAATGAATACATAATGATTATTGAATTGGTAGTGAAGAGGTTTGTGTGTAGAATTAGAAAATTAGAACAATAAATGTTAGTTGGCAAGTCACTGAAGTCCAAAACAAGATCTTATGGAGATTTATATGCCAAAAACTTATGTCACACGACAATAAAGAGAATGTCCAACTGCTTTATAAATACTTCCTTCGATTTATAATAAATGATTTTTTTAATCCTTAACACTTAATACTAACGCCTAAAAAAAAATAAGCATTCTGACTGAACTATTCTTAATTAAAATGTGCATAAGTAGTCATAGTAGCATTCACCGTAGTTATGTTTTCTAAGAATAAGTAAATAAGCGCAAATATGGAAAAATAAAATATGCATTCTTTCTTGATTATATAAAAAGATATTTATTTTGGACCAAAATAAAAAAGTAAAGAAATCACTTGTTATGAACCGGAGGGAAAAATAAATCTTGAAATTTAAATACAATAAAAATTTTAAAAAATAGAATGACATCGAAATGTAGTATGGAAATGGTCCATATGCAATCAAGTCATAGCCACATAAGTGATTGCAAGATTGAAATATTAGACCTAAGTTTGAAAATAAATAAATGAAATTTGGAGTGGAGACCGAGTAAACGCAGTGGCAGCAATTACACCTAACTTTTATAAAGCAATTAATAGGTCAATAATTGTCTATTAATTGCAAGAGATAAAATAGCGCACAAAAGGAAGAAAAAAAGTGAATCACCGAACTTAACTGTTTTAGCTAATGATTTGTCAGATATGGATTAATTTATTATATTTGAATTAAAAGCTACCTACAAAATTTGTAATTTAGGGTGTGTTTGGTATCACGGAAAATGTTTTCCGTGGTTTTCTTGGAAAACAAGTAATAATCTTATTCATTTTTCGGTGTTTGGTACGCAAATTAAGGAAAATGACTTCTTAAGAGTATTCATAAATAATTTAGATA